>UCOM01000508.1:0-75816 GCA_900474385.1 Ormyrus pomaceus
CCCCCACCCGCCTCTTCGCCGTTCCCTAAATCTCGCGCTATCGCGTTATGTTTATGTGTGCTCAGGAGGAGCGAATGAATTTGCGAGAGGCCGTGGGAATGTGCTCTCTCGTGTTTACGACGGGGGAGTTATTTCTCTTCGGCGCGACGCCATTGCGTTTACGATTCGAGAGCAGTTAGGACGCGTGCAGGCGCGAGCACTTGTTGGCCTGGCGAGGATTTGCCGCGCGAGAATCTGTGTTTCCCGGCGAACTGCCGAGGCGCGCCTCGAGGAATATATATATATATATATATGTATATCTCGACCGAGCTTACGCCGAGCTTTACTACTTCGATGCTCGACTGGCGCGTTGGATTTTTTTTTTTTTTTACGGCCGGTTCGCGATTGTTCGGGTTTAACGCGTTGCGTCTTTGTGCTTGGAATATTGGCTGAGTTTTTCGAAAATTGAAAGTTTTCCGGAGTTGCGTAAGATTCGAGCTTCGAAGTGTGGGGTTTAAGCTTGCGTTTTGTGTATGAAAAAGTTTTGGCGGAAAATGTCTTTATATTTGTCCTCTTCAGCTTGCAAATACGTAACGAGATTTTCATATTCCTGGGATCTATGAATGCGAACGCTCGGAATATAGGATGTTGTATAAGTAGATGAACGCTGCCTTTAGTCAGACAAGAGCGAAAGATCGAAAATTTTATTATTACATTATTATAAAACCGCGATTTTTATTCATTATCCATCATTCGTTTAAAACTCTTACTCCAACGTAATAAAGAATCTCCACGAGCGATAAAATATTGTACGAAAAGCCAGGCGGAAGAGGGGCGTAATTTTTTTAAAACGCGCTTTCAAGCGCCTCCCGCCCAATTTTTTTTTTCGCAAATTCACTTTATGAACGTCCGCGCGGAAGGTCGCAGCGCGTATCGAGGATTTTAAATTGATTACCCCCTTTATTCATCGCTTCGCAGCGGCCGCCGCGTACACAAACACGGTAAGGGGGCCAGCGCGCGGCCAAAGCGTTTTTCCACCCCCCGGCTTGCGTAACCGTCGGCGCTGCTCTCTTCCATAATAACATTTACGCGCCTATTTACGCGGCAGCCAACGGTGGTGGGGGTGGAGGGGGGTAGCTATCGGATACTCATTTCGAAAATGTGTTTATGCCCGCTACACACAATGTCCGTCGGGCTTTCATTTTTCAGCCGGCGGCGGCGGCGGCGGCCCTCGAGAGCGGCCAATGAAGAGGAGGCCTGCTGCAGAGGAGCCCTCGCTTAACGCGTTACGGCCCGAAGTATAAAGCGGTCAATGACACGGGGCTGCACATAAAATTGAGCAATGACCCAATGCATCTCGCGCAGCTGGTACGTTTACGCTCCGGGCGAATAGACGAGCGCGCTTCTCCGGCGCCTTGATGCACGACGATGCAGTGGCGGCGGCGGGGTTTAAGAGGAGGTGCCGAGAAGTTTTGATTCAGTGAATTTCTAATGGAGTAAATCCCGGCCGCGGTGGGAAGCGGTTTTAATGTCGGGATTCGCGAAATAGCGTTTTGTTAATTGGGATTTGGGAAGTTTTAATTTTTGTGTTCGATTGAGGTTAACTTGAATTGGTTAATAGTACCTCTTCAGTTTTTGTATTTCTATATTTAATGTTGCATAGCAAGTTTCTTACAAAAAACTGTCTGGTAATAATAACAATCTTTTTAAGAAAGAATTATTATCTGTTCGTAATTCTATCTGTGACTATATTTTGCTTCGAAATAGATACATGGCAACAAAAGTGATCTATTTCATACCTTCTTACATTATCTACTTCTTATTGATGTTATTACTTAATAATAGTATACTATTATATTTTGCTCTAAAATTTTAAGCGCCCGAGGATTTGTCCATTAAAGTTTTCAGTCATGAGTTTTTATTATTTAAAATAAAGTATTAATATTAAGTATAATGATAGAATGTATTACATTAAATATTTAAGGAAAAATTTTATTTTAGTTAAACTTTTAATACGTACGACTACTTTATAATTTGAGACGATCTTACCGTGATATCAAACTCCAATTAACATTTTTAGAAATTGTTAATAAAAACAGACATATAAGTGCAAAATCATTAGGATAGGAAAAGAATTGCTTATAAGTAGAAAGCTCTAAAATTATACAGTAATGGCTCTTAAACCGGATCATCTGAAAAGGTTTATAATTATTTGATTTTAATCTTTGTAAAAATTCAGGACGTCTAAAATTCATTTGCACATAATTATTTGAGTAAAACTGAAGCTAAATTAAGCATTTAAACCTCGAAATATGCTGTACAGTATAAGTAAATTTAAACATCTGCCCTCTGTAGAGGACAGATCACTGAAAGGGTTAATACCAGGTAGGTACGACACTTTAGCGTTCATCGAAGCTCGTGCATTTATGATTTACATTCTAATCTGCTTATCCTTATTAGTGAAATGTATAATATCGATTGCGCTCGCGGTTAGATTGTAGCTGCAATCGTTGCTTCTCTCTCGAGTTCGTTTCCTCCTCCAGATCTTCTCACCGGTTGCGGTTTTGCGGTGCTTTCGTTTTTTGCGCTGTTTCTATTCTGGCTCCTGCCTAGGAAAATCCATAAAATATATTTTCCGAGAAACTTTTATCGAGTTTCGATTTTAGTACATTTTGCTTTTTCAATTCTCTGCGTTAGCAAAGCGTTAGCGAAGAAGGAGCTAGGAAATGCGCTCGCGAATGGAAAATGGTCCTCATTTTTCTATACATTCGGAAATTCCCGTCATGTTGCTGAGTGAGACTTTGATTTTTTTGCATTAAAGCAAACTTTATGTAGTTTGATGAGAAGTGAAAATTTTTTAAAGATGTTAAAGTTTTTAAAAATGCAATAGCAATTGTCTCAAGAATAAGAAGTTAAATATGTATTTTTAAACTTTTTAAAAGTGGGCGTATTAATTAAATCATTAATTTTAGCTATAATTATGACGTATATTTAACTATATAGACATAAATATGAGAAACCGATCTTTTGAATGAAGTATAAACTGTAAACACATTTATTTGTATATCTTTATAGGAAGTTTTGAATGCAGCATTCAAAAATCGAAAAATTCATCCGCTGACCGGGAAAAACTATTCTTTCTAGGCTCAAAGAGGATTATTGGTTATTTGGGATATTTTACATAATAATACAACCGTGCGACTTTGTCGCGCGATAGACAGTGGCGCTTTGTACTACTGCAAAATACATCACAATCCAAAGTTCGAAGATGTTGAAAACAAGAGTTTTTGGAACTTACCCCCCATTGAGACTTTTGATCTATATACACATCCAAGCCCTAGCAGAATCGAAAGTTTCAGCGAGTTTGACAGAAAGTCATTTCTCACAAGGATTTATCCGACATATTTTGAATTTGATTTTCGCTTTTACAATAGAACCGCGGTAACATCAAATATTTTCACTCTAGAAGCATGAATAAATTTAACGCGCCATTCAAAATCAATATTTAAAATCTAAAAAATGCGCCCGTTTAAAATAGCCCCAAATCAGAGGAGTACCCGAACAAAGGCACAGAAACTAGCGTCACTGCCGGCGCCTCCGCGTATCTCGCTTAAAAGCTCGCACTTCGCATTTCGCAACAACAATGTACAATAAGTAATTAAGCCGGCTTAAACACGCCGGAAGTCTCTCGTCCGTGGGCAGGGCTTACGTCTAAATTCCGGCAATCTCATAAAGTCAATGACACGATTACTTCGCGCAAGACGTGGGCGAGGAGAGAGAGAGAGCCCCGATACGAGGAAAGTGAGAGAGGGGGAGAGAGAGATGGAGAGCGGAACGGTCTGAGTTAAGGGCCGTTCCGCCGATGCTACATCGTGCAGAAAGAATGCCGGCCAAATTGAATCGCTCGCACTTGCTCCCCCTCGCCCCCCGGCCCGTTCCTCCTTCCTGCTCCTTCGTTTCACCTCCACGTGCTCGAGCAATAGGCTGCTTCTACACTCGTCCTGATTCGGGCACGAATGCGGGCCCGGATACGAGTGCGGGAATTCGCTATCTGCGCTGCTAAATTCACGGGAATTGCCACTAAAACCGATCCGTCTCAGACTGATTTTACAGCCCTGCCAGTAATTAAGAATTATTTAGTTTTCACCTCTGCAGTTCACCGCGCTATACTTTTTCACCTTCCGGCAGGCGGGCGAGCGGGGAGAATGCCTTTTCTGAAAACGTCAAATGTCTTTATAATTAGAAGAACTTATTAAAATTATTAGGGTAGATGATGTTATTAAAACGCCGAGAAAAAAAAAATCTAATTTGCTGAAATTTTGTATGATAAACAGCAACTTCTTTTATGTCTGACAGTTCAAGTCGACTTCACTAGGCAACTCAGAGCTGCTTTTAGAAGTCTTTTTTAAAGCACTTCTTTGCTCGAGCAGAGCAATCTTAATTCTCCCCGCTTAAATAATTAAAATGAAAGTCATCGTTTTCTTTCTCGAAAATTCAACCTACAACCCCAAGCACTCCAAAGCACTTATACGTATGTAGAGTGATCTTAAGACCAGCGAGGGTTCGTTCTCGCGTACAGTCAGCATCGGAGCGCCGTAAGAACGACGACTACGGATCGACGGAAACCCTATTTCACGCCCAAAGAAAGGACGGACACGGCGGCCACCGCACGCGAAATTGTTATCCTCGATGAATGTCAAGAGAGAACGAGAGAGAGAGAGATAGAGAGGGACTCGAGGGCGGATGCATTGTAGTAGTCGTTACCCTTCTTCTTCTCCTGGTTTGAATTCCGACCTGGGCGCGCCGACGGAAAGCTGCTTTGAATTACGATGGTACGAGCAAGCTCGCCTCTCCGAGTCGGGCTCTGGTGAAGCGTGCTTTAAAACTGAGTTCGTAAATGCTCGGGGGGTTATTCGTGATTATTGATTTCTAAAAGTGGACTCTCGAAAGACCATTAGCATAACGTCTTTACGGGACGAAACACTTTAAGGAAAACTGTGTCAAAGAACTGAATCTGTTTAGAGATTTCTTACCGCGATAAAGTTTTCACGTAATTTGAGAGCTTTTTTAATATGTGAGTTTTTGAAGGTGGTGAGTAATTAATTGAAAAGCTACCCTTTGGTCAATTCGAGCGATTCAGACATTTAGTCTACTTGCCAAATGCGCTAATTTCAAAAGCCAACAACAATACATTTCGAATTCACTCTAACGAAGCCCAGAATGACGTAATCTCAATCACGCACAAAGCTTCGGCCGGGATCAATGGACGAAAGTTCGAGACCACTAATTCAATTATGAGCTTTGAAAAAGTATTCCGGGAAATCCCGCATTAAGAAGTTAGTCGGGCCGCTCGTCGCGCGATGTACGACCGGTGATTTGTAAAGCGTCTATTAAAGCCCCCCAGAGTTAGTCCTGCATATTGAACTTGGCAAAGAAAGGGGGAGGGGGGGGGGAGAAGGGAGAGGACGAATTGGTCAAGTCCGCCAACTATCGATCTTGCGCGAGTCGCGATATAAGGATTGATTCCAAAACACCGAAATTGAAAAGCCCTCTCCTCGAATTTCGCCGAAGTCCCTGCGTCGGGGGGCGACAAATCGGTCGCTTTTATCGAATTATCGGCTTTCGGCGAATGAAATGCAATCCCATGAATTCATAACAATCGATACTTTGTCAAAGATGGACTGAATGTATTGACGGCGTTTTTACTTCTCGACGGCGAAACTGTTTTCCAATTTCGCGCTGACAAATGATAAACGCGTAGTTTATGTGCCGGGGAAGTGGGCTTACGTCCTTATAAAACAATTATGTTACTTTAGAAGTGTTTTTATAAAGGTAACGAATAACAATAAATTTTTCATTTAAAAATAGACTAATGGCGAGTGTAATTTTATATAGATAGTACCTTTGAACTTCTATTTTCAGAATTGCATCAACTCAGTCCGAGGTATTTTGCCAAAGGAGAAAACTTCATCGAGTCAGTATTCATTCAGCGATCACTCAGTATTCATTGAGTTTTCATTCGGAGTTCATTCGGTGTTCACTTCAACTCTCGAGAGGTCCGACGCACGCCAGTGATTCGGCTTGGGAACTCGTATAGAGTTACTTTGAGGATCGACACATAAGGTGATACGGCTCATACATCAAATTTTTTTGTTTTTTTTATCTACATAATTTTCCTAACTCCAAAGTGCTTTTATATTGTTTTGTGTAATCTAGTTAATAATTATTATGTAGTCCTTTCAATATGAACTTCAGAAAAATAAGTGCCGTGCAAATTTTTTACTAGCAGCGTTAACGTATGATAAACTGACTAAAGAATAGCTAACAATAATTTAGCACCGTACTTGACTCTTCATTTCAACATCGGGGGGAAAATAAATTATTAATTACTATGCGCCAGATTTCAATTCTCATGCACACGTGCCAATCTACGTTTCATTAACTAATAGACCATTCTTGAAAATGTGCCGCAGAGAACAGTACCAATTTAAGCATGCAGGCAAATTTCGTTCATCACCTTAATGATGCATCACTTCGATTGAATCGCGCGGATATGATATGACATTTCATTAGTAATTAGTCTTCCATTTGATAATCCATGCAGTTGGGTTGGGGACGGACAAAATGTCAGGCTCTTTGGCTGCTAAATCTTGCTTTTATCCCTTTCTGAATGTAATTCTCCATTGTGCTCATTATATTTTATGCATTTTCGAGATGTTCATTCTGAAAGACAGTCATAAAAACTGTTGTTTAAGTGGTTTAAATGGAATTTTTAAATTTTCCAATGAACGATGACTGTTAACATATTGAGAAGTAGACTCCAAAATTAATTAACTATATAATATTCAAATTTCTGCCGACCTATGCGATTTTATTATCAATAAGCATGTCTTCACACGAAATATCAAAATAGTGAGTTTTTGTAAAAACACTCATCTTTTTCTAATTGAAACTCTTACAAAATGTTTGATTAGCCATATCCTGAAACTGAAACTTATAATTAAATATTTAATAAAATAATACTTTCCACTTTAATTCTAAATAACTAAATTACTTTTAATTGCGTCTAATTCAAGCATTCGTAAGAAAATTATATAAAATCTTTCATGTGCGTCTAATTGGGTAATTATAATTACACGAGAAGTTGCCCTTTTTTCGCGCAATTTTCACGAGAGGAAAGGAGCGAGTCTCGCTTCCTTTTAAAATCCAAGGGAAACGCTAGAGGTTTTTGCAGACGCGCAATCTACTTCATTCTTAATCCAGATAAAGCCGCGGAAGATGTATCCTTCCGCTTCTCGTCGCAAACTACCCGTTAAATAAATTTGTGTTTACAGCGACCTTCTGTGCTCTCTTCCTCTTGACTCTCTTTTTCCTTTTGCACATAACTTTCGTATTTGTCGCATATTTCAGTCATGAAAGCACGTGATAAATTAAATAAAGTTTTATGCTACTTTTTTTCGGATAAAGTTATATCTTCAAAAAAAGGGAAGGAGCTTCAGCTAAACCACGCGGAAAGTAATTCCAATATTTGTTGAAATTAAAGTTGATTATGAAGTAATCCTCTCAAACTTTAATTGACTTTTTAATTGATTAATTCACAATTGAACTATATTTGCGCAAACTTAGAAGTACGGACTAGATAAATTTACTTATTTAATATGTGATAAAAATAATTAAGGAATAGTTAAATTGAACAAAGTCAATACTTTACGGTGAGTTGAAGATAGATTTTTTTACGAACTATTTTTTAACGATTTCTATGCACGATTTGAAATGCACGATCATCTATCTAACTTTCTAACTCCAAAAGAAGGCTTTTCATGCCTTCGTTGAAAAAAACACGGTATGTAAACACGGAAAGTTATTTCAGGCTCGGGTGAGGTTTTCAGCACTCGTCTCTGTCACGCGCACAACACCTCACACTCGCCAGAAATAGCTTACTTTCTCCCCTTGTTGCACAAGTACTATTAAATTATTAGTATACTTCTTTTCGGAACGGGTATTAAATCTGACAAACCCAAGCATCCCGCACTACATCATCTAACGTTGCACTAATTACTGGCGACTAAACTTCCTAATCCGCAATCATCGTTACCCGGCACCTGCGACACTCGACGCGTCTCCAGCGCGGCACTCTAAAACGGCGACGAAAAAGTCCGGCAAAAAGAGCAGGGGTGCGCCAGTCGTTCGCGGATACACCCCGAGGAAAGTATTGATAAAGACATAAGCCGCCCGGCAAACATCGATTGAAATACGCTCGTATTTGTCCGCGGGGCGTAGGCAATAACACAGGAGCACCTGCTGCTGCACGCACTCATAGAGAGCGGTAGGACGCCTCGGGTGCGGCTTTGTCGGAATCACCCACATTATCTGACGAAGCTCCGAGCCGCGCGCACAATGCCTGGGATCCGCATGAATGCCGCCCCACAATACATACAGAGAAAGAAGCGCGTGGCTTCGTAGAACTGCGTGCGCCAACGTCGTGTTAACTGCTACGGACTTTTTCGCCCGGGCTGCTTTGTTCGAATATTATAACTGCCCCATTATGGCCGAGAGGCTTTTATGGATACTGAGAGAGAGATAGAGAGAGAGAGAGAGAGGAGGAGCTTCCATAATAAATGCGGATAAGTTAAGAACGCCGACAGACTGGAGCAAATAATAATGACGCATTGTTTTGTTGTGGTGTACTTTTCCAATTACCACTGTTAATTTGGGTAGAGCCGCATTCGGCCGTACTCCGCGGCGCATTTCAAAGCTGCGCGCGTTTTAATTAGACTCCGCTTTTGTGAACTTTGATCATTTTAATAATTATGGAGGCTCGCGGATTTTCATTTTGAATGCGTTATATGCGACGCGCGTCGCTTCAGCGAAAGCAGAAAAGTTTCTCTTCATTAGGACAGTGTTGGCTTAAGGGAAACTCAATGAGTCGTGATAAACGGGTTTAATTTCTGATGCACCGCTTATTCTATTTGTCAGATACTTTAATTACCTTAGTAGTTTGATTAAATATTTGTATTTTGCATGGATGTTATTTGGTATGGATGAAGAAAGTATCTAAAATATTTACATTGCCCTGGTAGAATTTTCGAAGTATAAAATAACTATGAAGGATGAAGGATCGATTTAATCGCATAACTTTTTATTAAATTTCAGTTTTCGTTCTCAATTATTTATATTAGTATTTAAACTATAGCTAATTTAACAATCTTGTAAATATCGAAGAACAAGAATATTCTATTTTCTAATCCAAGAAATGCTTTAAACTCATCCGAAAAAAAACTTTTTTGACATTTTCAATAATTCCATCTCAAAATATCTATTAAGTACTTAAAAAATGAAACGGAATTTCCACCAGGGTGTCGTTAATTTTATCAAAATTTAACTTTAATTATGTGAAACGTTCATTCCATACTACATAAATTCCATATTACCGTTCATACTATTATAGCGCATTAATATAAAGTTCAAATAATGTAAAATTTACAAATATAAGGTAACTCAATAATATGTCGCAATTATTAGATACATTCAGCAAACTCGATTGAAATTACTACTGCGCAAAATACCTGCCAAAATTAACACAATCTACTTCTGTTTATTATTTAATCATTAAATATCCAGGTGAAGTGTACAAGCGGTCTATGATTTTCCTCTAAATACCTCGAATTCATTTTAAACAAAAGCACAAATCGTTTAAATAAACTTTACTACAGATATTTAACGCAAAATTTACAACGCAGAGCAAAATCATTACTAATAATTTTAATCCGAAAATCATCCACGAAAATTACAGGCGCGCATTACCGGCGCGGCAGTCTCGCAGGACTCCCCCCGGCGGTCGGGAGCGAAACACTTGGCGGGAATGAAAAGCCAGGGCAGCGCTGATTGGCATAATCAAGGTGCGCGCGTTTTACTCAGCGACGTCATTGTAATTTGATGTAATTCGGGTCGGCGGCCGAACCTCGACATTTGAACATTAACCCTCTTCAATCGGCCGCCTCCGCGACGGGACACACCTACGGCTCTCTCTCTCACAAAGACGTAAAGGCAGCTGCAGCGTAATTTCACGGCGGGCCGAAACTCACGTACGTCGTTGTATCGTACACAGACACAGGCAGGCGTGCCTGCCATACTCAAGAGAGGGACAGAGGGAGTCTTTTCCTCTCTCGGATGGCCGGCGATAGACACACCGGGCATTTCCGTTTACGGCGCGGCCCATCCGCGACAAATTGGACTGGTCTCTCTCTCTCTCTCTCTCTCTCTCTCTCTCTCTCTCTCTCTCTCTGCTACCCCCTTCCATTGCTCCCTGACGAAATTGGATCGAATCCCTAATACGGCGAGTGACGGCGGCGGCAGCGGTGACTTTCTTGTTATTTGTTGCGCCACTGATTTGTGACTCTTCGCTGCGAGAGGAAGCTCCCGGGGAGGAAAAGTTCAATGAATTATTGAATTTTCGATATCCGCTTCTATTAACGTTGTTTGTTGGATGGTCGCGAAATTATGCGCTTGTCAATTCATTGTTTATGTTGCTTGGTGAAATATTATTTGCCTGTCGTTTCCCGCTGCTGGTTTCGCCACTGTTATTCGCGAGGCGAGATTTTTTTTTTCTTTTCTCGGGAGTTTCGAAATGAAGTTTCTGATAGGTTTTTAAAGTGTCGTTCGTCTGTGCTATTTGCAGACATGTAATAGCATCTGCTATTTACAGAAACTTCATTTTACTGTTTGACGTGATACTTTATTTCGAATATTAATATTTAGGTTACAGAAGAAAGTTATATTCTATGGGTCGCGTTGATATAACAGTTCAATATTATCTAAAATATTATTTTCGATCATCAAAGAATAAAGTAAATTAAATGAAACATTAATTGAGTTGTGATAAAAATACGGATTATTCTATAGTTCAGAAGTTAATCCAATTTGTATTCTCTCTCTCAAATTATAAACGTAGATGTGGCTCAAATTAATTCATTTTCAAATTATACCACGAATTACGTCTGAACAAAAATTTGTGTGCATAAAATTATGTTAGCCACTTTTTGGCACCAAGCGCAAAAACGCTTTTAAAGTTTTTCGATGCATTTATGTATAATTAAATTATATTATTATTAGAAACTTTATTATAAAAAACCACAGTTTTTGTAACATAAATAATTACGTAATATAAAAATAATTTATTTTAGAATACCAGATAAATACATTACGGCCGTTTCATATTTTTCAATTAAATTAGAACAACGGCTATAATAACGTATTTATCCAGTAGATTTAATGTTATCAAATATATCAAGTATATTATTTTACGTGTACGTTACTTGAAATCCGTAAACATTCGATAGTTGTGTTGTCGTGATTGCTTCTATCGTAATGTCTTTATCAAATGCTGCTATATTATACATACATACATTTATATTACTTATAAAAATATTACAAGAAAATACTTTAATTACATTTTTGCGGATCTTCGAATTTTAAAACTCATACCTTCTAAAAGCACTTGTTATTTTAGTAATAAGTCGCTTATCCAGCCAATTAGAATCGAAGTCTAAATTCCCGAAAATCGTGTTAGTATTTCAACGAACGTCTCCAATACTTGCAATAATACTCCCACGCATCTTGAGCGCTATTCATCAAAGCCAACAAAGATCAACTCCGAGGCCAAGATCGACTCGGGCTCAAAGCTCATCCCGCCTCTCTCTCTCTCTCTCTCTCTATCTTTCTCTCGGAACTACAATCCCAACACTATAATACAAGTTGTAAATTCTCGCGGTGCCTGCAGTGCTGGATCTGAACAAGGGTCGAGAGCAAGACAAGCAGGGCTGCTCTCCCCAAAGGTGTAAGAAACTTGAGCGGGGCGCGTGCCGCGTGCAAGCGAATGTAAATTAACCAGTTAATGGGAAAGTTCAGGCGCGAATTGAAGTCGAAAAGTGTACGGCAGCTGGAGCAGTAGCCTCTAGTTTGATAGCCAGAGAGAGAGAGAGAGAGAGAGAGAGAGAGAGAGAGAGAGAGAGAGAGGGAGAGAGGGAGAGAGAGAGAGAGACTGAGAAGAGAGGAAGTTTAGCCCGGGATGCTAATGGCCAATTCGGAGAGGATCCGAGTTCGGTTACTTCGCCTAAACCACTTTCGGACATCGATACCTCCGAGGCGGGAGAGGGTGTTGAATCGTCGTTATGCACCCTGACGGACGAGGGTCTGTATGTCCAGATGGGCTTCTTCTTTGCTTTGGGTATGAATATCTAATTTTCGGCTGGATTTTGCATGTAAGAGCGCAGCTGCCAACGAATTAATTGCGGGTGAAATCGAGGGCGCCGATGATTTTGCGGTCCCGCTGATGAATATTGAATTTTGCCCAGGGAATTTGAAAGCGATTTTACGGGCTTTGTTTGCGAAAACGTTTGCTTATTGCTTAGTTTTGCATCGATAAAAATAGTTTTATAAGTATTTTAGTTGGTTGTTTTATAACAGCTCCGAAACATTCCGAATGATAAATACACGCCGCGTTCAAAAAACAAATATAATACTCATAAAGCCGGCAAACAGCGAGTAATAACGGACAAGATTAAGCTTAAGGTAGAGTTCACCTCTCCTGGTAAATACTTGGATATGAAAGCTATTCTCCTCGTTAAGTCTTTTCCAGGAACTGAAAACGAACGAAGTACTTACCAAAATTACCTAATTAAATTAGTCGATGTTTGAGATCCATAAGCTACCTCTGAACAAACAATAGTTTAATAAATAATACGAGAGTAGTGAGAGAGCATGTACGTTTTGAGAACACCTATTCTGAGAGTTAACATTTAGTAATATCATGATTGAGAGCTTCATCAAATTAAATTATACGAATCTAGTATAGATGTGCGAATATAGTACATTAGGCTATAAGTGCAAGAATCACGTCTGCTATTTTCCGGAACAGCGTGAGCAAAGTTCTATTTATTTATAGTGGTAATGCCGTACTTTGCGCACTGAAATGATGTTTAGAAATAATGCATTATGTAAAAGATGCGATAGATATTCTCGTTTTCGTGAACTTTATTATAATTAAACCTTTAAAATAACTTTTTTGAACAAATATATTAGTCGTACATTTGTAACGTTTAACGGGAAATGGAGTATTTGCGCAAAGTAAATAAGATAGCAGAGTTGTTCATTGTGCACTGATGATATCCCTGACAATAATTGATATCCATTTTTCTCCGGGAATAGTTTTCATACATAGATTATTCTTATTACTCGAATTCTTCAAAAGGTTGGACTAATAGCGCACATTTGTCACATTGAATTTGTCCGCTCCTCGTTTGATAGCAGACATCCGCGGTTATTGCTGTTCCAGATACGCGGCGGATTAATATTCAATTTAACGGAAGTCTACTTCGGAAAATTTGACGTTTCTTCCGATTCATTGGAAATTACTTCTCTATAATTGAGATATGGTTTTCGACGAAGATTTAATGCCGCTGTAAATCAATCACTTTTTCATTTTTTATATTTCCTTCTCCTCGTCGTAAAATTATAAAACATATTTCCATTGCAATAAAGAAAGCACTAAATTAATAAAAAGAATTAAAGAAACTTCTTGCAATCGATTACTGCAAATTCAGAAGTTGAATTTAAATATTTTATATTATATTGAGGCAAGTAGCCGATCGAATAATGTGCTATTTAGATATAATGTCTGATCTGAACTTCTAATGAAAGTTAAAACATACTTTCTTGATTTGACGACGACTAGAAGTCGCCACTGGGTTAAACTCATGGAGACGGCATTCATGATTGTACCCCTTTCTATATATAAACTTATTGGTTCACATATCTTGATATTGCTCGATTCCGCTTCGATTCCACGAAAATAAATTACTCCTCTCTGATATCAGATGCCAAATTAAATAGGTAATTATTATATTTATTAGGGCAGCTCAAATTTGCTTATCGATTTATTTCAAGACAGCTTCTTTTTATTTTTTGTATATGCGTAAGTTCAATTTTTAGATCTTAGTTTTTTTAAAAAACTTGTTAATATTTTGAAATTAATTTATATTTTAAGATGAAAAACATATAAAACTTAGTTGTTATTAACTTGCAAAATAATAAAAAATAAACATAAAATAACAAGCAATAATTGATAAAGTAGGATTATAAAATCATGGAACTCTTTATTTAAATTTTATGCCCAAAACAGTATTGGAGCGTTCTGAAGGGATCTTGGAATATATCGTAATCGGATTTTCTCATTTCCGCTTTTCGCATCTCTGATCACGGACCGCTGAAAAACAATTTGATTTCTCAGCGTTTATGTGAGCAATGAGCAAATATTGAAAAATAATTTAATTTATATTTCTGCAAGCTTCGCATTCGCAATAGTTGTTTTTTTACACAAATATTTTATATTTAATTAAAACGTTTTACGCACCTTCCTATCAATTTGAGTAAAACACATAAACTCAAATATATTTTAAGATTACGAAAAAGTGCGCAAAATGTACCTCCCAAGAAAAGAAGTGCAGTATCTACAAGAATAAATGATTGTAGTAATTTGTCTTAGTCGTACTACGAATCAGAACAAAGCCAACTCGTAGTATCTACTAAAAGACGTTCACAACGGAAGTTACTTCGGTTGACTTAACAGAAGTCCTTCTGTTCATTTCGACTTCACTTACAAACTTGTAAGAAAACAGTTTAGTTCGTATTAAATTGTACATTATACGTATACTTGTGTGCGTTATTCTGCTCAATTTATTAAAGAACTTGTAATACTTATTAAATTATACATATATTAAATGATTGTAAATAAAGAAACCTTGTATGATTAAATGGCTAATAATATTATTGTGAAGCAGAAGTAAATTTATTTATTATGAAATTATAATATCCATAACAAAGGTTGAGCTTACAAAATTGTAATATTTGTCGTATGCTTCAAATACATTCGAATAAAATAAAATTTATTCATATACGATCTTATAACACAAAAACAATAATTCAGAGAAAAAGGAATCGGTTTATAATAGCTTTAAAGTTTAATAAGTTTTTTGGCTTCATTGTTATGTAAATATGTACTTTGATATAATTAACTGTGTAATTTTCAAACTTCAAAACAATATTTTAAAATTTTCGAAGTAAAAATAAGTTCTCCGATTTCACAGATATTCAAAAGCTTTCTTTTTTAAAAAATTTTTCCATCCGGGCTTAAAACTAACGAGTATAAGTGGTTTAACGTCAATTTTACAAAGGCGTTATTGATTTTTCACTTCATCATTATTTAAAAAGGTCCTTTGAGTAAAGAACTGCATACAAATTACATATTTTTTATTATTATACTATAAATAAAATTTACTTGACTCTTAAGAAGGCAAAATTCCTTAGGACAATATGATTGTACTTTAGTTAAGAAGCTTCTAGATCGCACTAATACTTTTATTGTCGGTGCCACTCGTCGGCGCTAAAATCGTAACAATGAGACTTAAAATAAAATTTCTTTTATTTTAGGTGTGTTTTATGGAAACCGTAGTCGGTTAAAAAAAGAAGAAAAAAGCTAAGTAGGTAATGCGGCAAAAAGCTCTCGTTCGAATTCTTTTTTTGGTACGTGCGACATTTACTTGATTCGCCAGGAACTAATCTTTAATAAGTACGTAATGCATAAATGGACATTAGTCAAAATTAAACCAATTTGAAATCTTTAAAGTTAGCAATGCCATTAATGATTGTGAAAAGTCATTTCGGTAATAAGTCAGAAGAATTATTAATATTAGGTAAAATTTACATGAAGTGAATGATAAATGCGTCAAACGATAAAAAAATAAGCTTGCAATTCAATTTTACTGTATAAAAAGCTATTTTAATTTTATAAATTAATTTTGTTAATAGGTGAAGGATCACTTGTTAGGATAAAAAAAGAAACGAGAACTGAATATTGTTTGAATGAGGTTCATGTAAAGAAAGTATTATTAGTATATATAGAATTAGAAGATTTTTAAGGACTTTTTTCTAATTATACAGTAATCCAATTATTAAATAATGTTATATGTATTTGTGCATTTGTGCAATGTGCATTTTCGTTGCAGTCTGCATGAAAATCTGATTTTACTGTTAATTTGGATCTATTTATAGCAGCAGTACAGTTAAAAATGTACCAAAAATGAAATTTTTAACTAAAGCTTCATTCGTGTTTCAAATGCTTTTAGACTTCGTTATCGGATAATACGTACTTGTTGTTTCTTCATTTAATTCCATGTCTTATATGAATATAATAAAATTTATAAAAAATTAATTCAATTATTCAACCGGTCTAGAATCAATACGAAAATAGGTATCATTCAGATTCTCATTAAAGACAAAAACTTATAAATAATTTTGATACATACATTGAGATTATGTAATATAAATAAATTGATTTAATTTACCTACCACGTCGACGATCCTCGCCTCAACTATGTCAAGCGTACCCCGGAACATCTCGAAAAAGAGGAGACGAAGATCGTTGTTTTGTTCGCCGATTGAATTTTTCTGCTGAACGCAAAGATGAAGTCGTATTTAAAAAGACGACAAATTGGGTGTTGTAAAGTGCTGCTACAATCCGCAAGTACGGACTGACTTTGATCTTTTTGGACGGGACTTTCAGCATAATGAAGATCAAATATTATTTAAGCCAAGTTAGCTTGATTAATAATTTTAAGTTTAATTACTAAACATAATTGTGATAGTAGAAATTGGAACGATTTTTAAAGCAAAAATTGACCAGTTTCTCAAAGTGTACTAAATGATAAGGGCTTATTGTTACTAGCCAATACTTGTTAAATTTAACTTCAAAACATTAAATTTCTACCAGGGTGGATTTCGCGCCATAAACGTACATCGCTCTTTTTTCATGACGTCTATTATTTGCCTAAACATTATTTTGCGCATAAAACCGCAAATAAAATTCAAAATAAACTCGAACGAATCCGACCAAGAATAATCCATATTTTAGTGCACCGACACATCCATATTCAATGGCCCGTTACCCAATCAGAAATCTGTCAAAACCTGATACCCCGAGAGTACAGAGACCATTTCTGCGCCGCTCGAAAAATCAAGGCAAGTTACATCATCGCCAAATGGGAAGCATCAAAGCTAAATCAAGAGCGTTAACGAATTTCCGCGCGTCGCCTCTCATCAAGCCGCGCGTCATCAGCGTCATTAAAGCTCGCGGTTCGAGGAAGCAAGCAAAAAAAAAAAAAAAAAAAAACAGAGCGGATTCAAAGAAGAATCCTCTCTCCGCTAGTCGCGTCGAAAATGCGCGCGCGTTTGCGTGGGAGAGAGAGAAGCGAGCTGCTGCTCCAAGCAGTAGTAGGGGGGGAGGCAAGGGGCATGCGCGTCATCCAGGGGTGTAGGACAGCTCTCGGAGGTTAGTCTGTCCACAGCACTACGCCGCAGCGCATGTCGCCCGGTGCTCGCGCCCCCCGACGACTCTCTCTCTCACCCCCTTGTCTATATATCGACAGGACTGCGTGCGTAGCGCGCGGACACAGCGCGACTTTTGAAATTTCGAGCGCGCCACGGCCACTACGGGCTCCTCTCTCACCGAGAGAGATATATATACATACCGATGAGACACGTGTGAGTTCGTGTGCCAGTGTTTATGATAAGTGAGTGAGCGGTATTTCGCTTGCTTCGTGAGGACCCCGGAGAGTGAGATCAAACTGGTGACCCGTTATAGATACTGTCGGGCGAACTCTTGGGATCCGAGTGTACACATATAATTATACATGTGCGCAGAGTAAGGGAAAAAGTTTCCTGGCGTCGATCACGGAGGCCGAATGTTTTGACTCGCGGCTCACGACGCGATACATCAAAGTGCATTCCCCGCGACGACATGCTGCGAGCACCAGGGCAGCGACGGCCGCGTTCCAAGACTCGGGGAAACTAGTTCGAGGCGGCCGTGGAATGCCAGGGATATGATTACTCAGGTAAGCGCGCGGGGATCTATCTTTACCCCGAGACTCGCTGCCGTTCCAGGCAGAGATGACTGATTGCCCCGGAGTCTTGTCTTCCCCCAAAGGGGGGGAGGCCTACCCGCCCCCGATTGCTAAGGAGATTAGCCGGGAGGTGTTTCTTTTGTTTTGTCAGGTGCTCATTGGAAACTGGAGCGATGGTGCACCTCCCGCCAGCAAGTTTGTGGCCAAGTTTTCGGTGCTGAGCGAAAGTTGCGGGGGAGGGTACGTTGATACTGGCAAGTTTGTAATAGGCTGGCGGGATGATTTGATGGCGAGTGAAGTTAAATTTAATAAATGATTATTTATCTTGAGAATTTTTACTCGCTCGACGATATTGTAAAAGTGGAAATTTCAAGTTGGAAAGATCGAAACAGTAAAAAAGGGTACCTTTTTTCTTTTGCGTGAACGTAGACGTATACTTTGAAAAATGAATTTTTTGACTGACGCTTGTGAAAAACGAACATTTATCATTTTAATTAGAAGGGAGAGGATGTAGGTGGAGGCGGAAACGATTAGATAAGGCGAAACAATGCGTTCTGCTATTGATAACGACATCCTACGATAACACAGTTTTTAATTACCCATAAAATGTCGTTTTATCTATAATATTTATAAAACTATTAATCATCCAGTGTTTAATGCAAACATCGAATGTAAATCACTATTGGAAATTCACTAATCATTCAGCATCTGTTAGTTTGCGGTCAATATCAGCAATATTCTAGAATTAGAATTGACAGAACATCCATTTCGCTGTTCATTTACCAACGTAGTTTTAAATTAAGCCGGAAGTTTACGATATTTGCTATTGTTTTATGTAAGCACATGTTTGCCACTCTAATTCGTAATTCGGCGGAGGAACGACGTTAATTTATTATTATCAGACGGCTATTATCACATCAGCGTTTCATGGGCCATTAGTACCAATTTTGAAGTAATGTTTCATTTACAAACATTGCATCGCGACTCTGCAGTAAACTGCCCAGTTATTTCAAACACAAATTTAAAGCGCGCTTCTTGCTGCATTATTTATTGCTCTGCTGCTTATTTAAACAGAGTTCAAGGTTCGCCTGGCATTAAAAAAAAAAAATTTTATTTTTTCGTTCGCCCGCCTTGACGCGGCCGAGAAGCGTGAATGTTTTATTACCGGAGAAAAGGAAAAAATGTGTATTTTATGAAAACGTTCCATACACCGCCACTGATACTTCTCCCTCTATACTGGCGATCGTCTCCGGTATCTGCCTACGTATGCGTGCGAAACGGCGGCTCGGGAGAATGACATGTAAAATTTACACGGGTCGATGGAGAATCTACATAAGTTTATGCAAGATCCGTATAAAGCCTATGTAAATTTTACTTAACTTTTTCTCTGCCCCGGCGAATAAAAACGAAATCTATTTCGTGCGCAATGCTCCCGGAGCACCGTTGCGAGATAAAACGGCGTTTAATGTATGTAAGGGCCAATGGACAGCGATAAATATTGCAGAGGGTAAACAGAAGTTTCTTTTGCTTTATTTTTCGGCAGCTTTTTCTTTATCGGTACCGGGTTCGCGCGTTTACAGAGGCGCGGAAGAATTTTTTTTTGAGTTCTGGGCAATAGAGCCCAATGTTCTATTGTTGGGTAGAGACGGAAGACGATTTTGCGTTTAATATATCCAGTTCGTCGCTAATTGAGAGGAAAATTCAATTTACTTCATGAAGACAGATGTGCAATAAAACGAGTGCATGACGTCTGGATCACCTAGTTTTGAAATAAAACTAAACCGTTTTTTTTTCAATTCGCATATACCAATTAGATAAATAAAAAAACGTATTTTAAAGTTACTTTTTCAAATAAAAGGTTTTTTGACTCCATCATTTCGAAGCCCAACTTCTTGCAAACTATTAATTATCATTTGGTAATATTAGCTTAATATTGGGCAGCTAGTCTAACATCGACCTGATATTGGTCCGTTATCCAAACATCACGATGTATGTATACTGTTGGCACACTGGCAGAGCAAGCGAGAGGAAGCCATAGATAGATAGAAATTCGTTTATTTGTAATTTGAGTACAAAGGTGGTATATATAACAAAAAGGTAGAGAGAGAAAGAGAGTGAGAGAGAGAGAGAGAGAGGCGCAGCTGAAACTGACCTGATTTTGAACAATTACTTCTTTCCGAGGCACCTTCTTTCCTAAATCTACCGCCTTTTTATCTTCCTTTTCAGGCGAAAGATCCCGCAAGCGAAAAATTCCCGGCGTCGCATTGCTCTCTTTTATTTTGCGCCGAGGCCGCGGGGCGTTAAATTTCACATTTATCTATCGGCTCTTTTTCGCATTTTCGTTCGGGAGGCGCGAGAATGGATGCGGAGAGGAAGAAGGAAGGAACGAATGCGCGAGGCCCTCGGAAAAATGCGCGAGCTTCGATGCTCTCTACCTTTATTTTTGCGGTTCTCCCCCTTTCTCCCCTTTCCTCCCGGTAGGTTCCGACTATATATTTTTCTTTTTTTGGCCTGCACAGTCGACTTTGCAGTTCTGTACATTGATTTTGAATTTCGAGCTGAGAATTCAACGAATATTGTTCGATATGCTTAGTTAGACTCGTGGGGTATTGGAAACAAACGTCTAAAACGCCTTTTACTTTAAACCAATTTAGTTTTTGTTAAAGCTGAAAGTAAAACATTTTGGATAAAAAGAAGCAAATGAAATCGGTAATTGAGAAAGTAAAACGAAAAGCTTAATTGTACAAAAGAACTAACTTGATAATGAAATAAACTGAAGATATAAAGTAAATTACTAAATTTGAAAAAGTTTTATTTTAGAATTAGTTTAAATTTACTGTTTAAATTTTTTTTTAAATTTTTATTCATTACAAGCTTTAAATGTCTTTAGTAATAAAAACAAAAACTGTGATTACTGTTTTCCTTCAGTAGTCAATATATAAATAATGGCATCATAAACTGCTGTCGAGCATTTTTGAGTAATTCATATAATTCACAACGTTAATCCGTAGGTATCTTAGCATACATTTTAGAAGGGATAAATTTCAGAAATGTCGCAAAAACAAAACTTGCACAGTAGCTGCTGGACAAAATATCTTCATGAAGCGCTTTTGAATTTAATTTGCAAAATTTATCTATGTAGACCGACTATATACAGATTTACGCTGCACCTAAAATTCAAAAGCTCTCCGCGAAATGTTTTGCCCGTTGCCCGCTTGGAATAAAACACCGCTGTAATTCTCTGCACAATTACGACAAAGAAAACTGAATTATTTCCCAATTCCTCGACTTCTTTTAAACTTTAATTTACACCTCTTTCTTTTGGAAATGCTATAGCGCTCGCTTCTCGACAATACCTGCTTTTCCAATTCGCGTTTTAATCAAACACTTTAAATTTAATCGGCTCCGCGAGAAAACTACCCTTTTACATCCGCACAACGAGACCAGCATATACTCGAAGCGTTACAAGGTTTACGTCAAAACGAAAAAAATACCAGCTTTCTTACTTGTGATTACATTTAAAGTTACATTCGTTCCCAAAGTTAGTGATCTCAGAGAATCGTATGTAATATTTTCTAAAAAAAGACCGTAGATTGAACAGAAATTGCCTGTAAAGCAAGGAGAGTAACTCATTAAAACTGAAAAAAGTTCCCTCGTGCAGGTCGGCTCCTCTCTTCCGCTCTCGAATCCTCCTCTCAAAAGGATTCATCTCCGAAATCGAAGCTCCGCGCGCAGCCGTTTTAATGCAGTTACAGACAGCGGCGCGTAAAAAGGGATTGCCGATCGAGAGGCCAGAGAGCGCCGAAAAATACGGTGAAAAGCGAGCGAAGAACACGAGTGGAGCGATCCGTTTTCATTCCGGCGGGTAATTTCGAGCGATTGCCCCGCAGTCATCGATCTCTCTCGCCGCGAGAGGGAGAGAGAGAGAGAGAGTAACTGTTGGCTACTCCTACCACCAGGAAATTACCACACGAGGCCAGCCGCCGTGTTGCCGACGACTTATCTCACTTTGGGCGGCTGTATTGGCGCGCTAATCACGCGACTGCGCTCGCGGCGTTTCGCGCGGAAAAAGGACGAAAAGATTGTCCCGGGTAATTAGGGAGTCGAGAATCTTTCGGCCCCGCTGCAAGCGCTTTTCATCGGCGATGAGCACGGCGCTTGAAAATTGTCTCCCTCTCTCTCTCTCTCTCTTTTTTTTCGCCTCCTGCCTTTTCGAGCGTTCGTTCCCTCGAATTTCGAGCGAGTGGGTGCATTTGCGCGACGGGTAACGTAATCGTTCTCGAGTTTTCGAATTTCGCTGGAAGTGATTTTGAAGAAGACAGTCTTGCGCTGTCGTTGTTTGTGAAATGGTAGTTTGGAAATTGATGGAGAGAAATTTTGCCTCAACGTCTTTCTTTATAAGCACAACCAAATTTTCTTTTTCATATTTTTGCAATTTAAAAAATCATTTTTAAAACGCTTTTCTGTACACATCGTCGAGAAGCAATATCGCAAAGTTTACTTTTTACTCAGTTTCACATTTTGCTAAAGTTTTATTTGTTAAAAGAAAGTAAAAGTTTTATTACATGTAATAAGTTTTTAACGTTGACATATATCTTTGTATATATATTTTATTATTCACACACTCTTAAATTTACTGATTTTTGTTATACATTGCTATTCGCGTGATTAGTATGAAATGAATTTTCATAAAATCCGAAGTTTTAATGTTTTGGACAATAATAAATTGTAAATAATAGGAAACTTTTTCATTTTGGTAGAATACTGTTCTATACTACTATTTTTATTTGAAATTAAAAAATATTTTTATCTTTCATTATCGGAATTATCGTGGAGTATAAAATCCATGCTTAAGAAATTCAAAGGTCGTTTCAAATTCAGAATGAAGGATTACTTAAGTAATCTTTTATTTCTTAAGCATGGATTATAATTCAGATTATGAAGGATAAAAATAATTTTCAATTCCAAGTAAAAATCAATATTTTTAATACAGAAAAGTATTCTGCTAAAACGAAAAAGTTACAACTCTTTGCTTTTGTTTTCTTTTTAAATAGACAGAAACTTTTTTTCTGGTAAAAGTACAATTTTTTGTATTACAAAAGGGGCAGAGTTCTTATTCATAAATTTTAAAAATCTCAAAGAAAAAATTTTCTGGTTTATTTATTATTAAGTTATTATTAATGTGAAGTAACTATGAATATCAGGTTTACTACATTAAATGAAGTAAGATAGGATTAACGTGTAATTAAATATTTTTTTTTACTGATTTTTAATTAAAAATTATCGTTTGAAGAAATCCACAGTTCTGATCTAGAGTTTAAAAAAGTCCACAAAATAGGCAAATAATATTAAATATAGCACTTTTAAATTTAAATACCATTAATATAACATTTTATGGCTGTCTGAATGGAATGAAAATGAAATCCAAGGGTGTTCAACGACAATGAAAATTACTATCGCAATTTCTGCGAGCACGGATCTGTTTTGAACTCGGAACTTAACTATGATAATTGAATTCCAGGTGCAGGAGAATTATCATGCTGAGTAAAATAACTTTGACGATATGAAAGCCGCGTTGATTCACAAAACGAAACTATAGCAGCCTTTATCATCGTTTCGTAACTATTAGTTACAAAGCTTAATCGTACATCTTGCAAGGCATTGCGATGAACTCGTTTTCTATTAAAATATAATTTTAATGACTTTACATAGAAATTTTCAAATTTAATATCTGATGGCACGATACAGTTCATAAACTATTTATAAACGATTTATTTATTTATTTTACAATCGTATCAGAGAGCAACTAATATATCGATTATATCAAATATTTAAAAGTTTTTAAATCATTGTTTATTGGTTGAAACCCACATCCATTTATAAAATTGTAAACCTTTTTTACCTTTAAAAAATTCAATCCAAATAAACGTTTCATAAAGGGACCGAATCAATAAGTATCCGTTCAACCCTGAATTCGCTTTAATCACACAGCGCATATCCTTTAATAAAACAACAATGCAGATACAAAAAGGGTAGCGCGGGATCGTTAAATTTTTGGTAACTCTTATGCGAATTGGACGCAATCCAACGCGACATTCAATTAAAGCTAGAAATGTAGGCCGAGCGCGTATCGTAGCCAGCCCCCCTGCATAAAATATAAACTGATTATTGCACTTTTAGTCCGAAATAAATCGTCCGGCCGACAATCGGAACCTCGTCCACTCTGGGCTCCGGGAGCAATGCAGTCTTGTATACTAGGCAGCAGTTACAGCCAGGGACGAAAGGCAATCGGCGCTTTGGTTCATCGAATTTCGGCGGATGAACCGAGAGAGAGAGAGAGAGAGAGAGAGAGAGAAGCGCAGCAGCGACCCGCAATAATGACTGGTACGGCCGCCGCCGCTTCGCGGATTAGCATCGAGGCATTTAACTGTTCAATTGAATACACCGGAAGAGAGAGGGGGAAGGGGGAGAAGAGAGAGAGAGAGAGAGAGAGAGGGAATCCTGACGACCCATACTAATCTCTCATTATTACACGCTCCGATAACAATTAATGACGTTTCGTTGGAGACCTGCGCGGCCGATTCCAAATGAAAATTGGCTGCTTAAATCGTCGGTGCGTGGACGCGGGCAGATACGCGGCGGCGGCGGCGGCAGCAGCAGCAGCGACAAACCCCCGTGACTTTCGATTAACGATAACGCGCCTCCGCTCCCGATGCTGGCCGTCGTTAGAATTCCCTCGGAAGCATCGGAAACGATAATCGCGCGCCGGGCGGCTCGCGGATGTCGACGGTTATAATTTCGATTTGCCCGAATATCTCACCGCGCCGGGGAAGAGCGAAGAATTTTGCGCCGATTAAATTTGATACGTCAGCGATTGGATATATCGCGGGGGGAAGTTGCGACGATTCCGCTGATAATGTAGCCCTAATTAAGCGGCCGATTTGAATTTATGTGGAGGCTCTAGCTTGGATCAAGCGCTGTACGTTTGATTTGCTCGATGGATATTTTCAGATGCAGAGCGTGAGTCGATTTGAGTTTACGAATTATGTTGATCTATAGCAATGTGTATGCAAACTTGCATTATCCTAAAAATTACGGAGAAAAATTTTCTAATAAAAATTACAATAGTACCTTTTAATTTGATCACAGACTGTAAGAATCTAAAAAATTACCATGTTCCTAGTAAATTTTACAAGTCTAAATATGTAAATTTATCATTGACCTCGTAAAATTTGAAACTATGGTAATTTTAGATTTTTACAGTATCTAATCGTTTGTAGCTAAATAATGCTGAAAGAAAATTCAAGTATTCGAGTAACAAAATCCTGAATCCATTCCTGTGAAATGTACAAGTGACTTCGTTATATTCGAATACTAGGTAAAGATATACACTCTAAAGTCTTGCACTCTTACCGGTATTAACGTCTGCAGTTACGCGTCCTGAAATTACAGCTAAAAGCTTTCTCCTTACTAACAACGAGTTTTCCGTTGTAACGGGAGTTCGCGCTAAAACACAATTTGTTATGAGAAGGAGAAATTGTCTGGAAGACAAAAATCCAAGAAGAAAGTCGAAAATGAATGCCACTCTAATTCGTTATTTTAACGGATTTCAGACACTCGTTTATATTATTTAATTACTTCCAAACTTGCAATATTAAAAATAGTCATCAGGACTGACGGGAAATATAAATATATTTTGAGCAAAAAATGACTCCCTGCACCGTTAAAATACAAAAGCATTACGCACGCATATAAACACAATTTATTACTCACGCTACGATCGCGTGCGATTTCCTTTATAGTTAATTCAATCCCTTTAAAAACCCAGGAGCACGTCTGGCTTTCGTTGATATCATCCGCAGTCGATCAATGAAGACGGCGCTTACCTTGCTAACCTTCTTCAATCATTTACGCCATTAAAAGTTGGCTCGTCCGAACAGCCGAGCTCCGTAGTCAATCACATTTAGCTTAAAAATAAAATTCCTTCGCCGATTAATAAATAGTCGAGGAACCGAAATAGTCACCTTGAGAAAACGACGCATATCCGGCCTCGATTTTACTTCGGGCTCGACGAGGTGACATCGTCTGTACGCGCGAATATCGATGCCGCCGCTCTTCGACGTCTCGGATATTTCGTTTCGCGGATATAGGGCGAAGAATCATGGTAATCCTTATTGGACCGCATTAGCCGTAATCTCGGCGGCGCGTTAACTGGGCTTTAACCCGCGGATTTTCCGCATTAGCGCCCCGCGCGAAAGACGCCACCCTCGGCATCTATAGGCCTGCGCGCGCACGTCGACTGCATCTCTCTCTCTCTCTCTCTCCACTTGTCTGTCTCTCGACGTGATAAAAAAGAACGTAAGTTATACGCGCGCTCGATGCGCGCGACGGCGAGAAAGGGCGAGAGAGAGAGAGAGAGAGAGGGCTGGGAGAGGCAGCGAAAATAAAGGTGGAAAACAATAAAAGGAGGGTAATCGAAGGGGCGCCTGTCGGCTAAGTGGAGACAAAAACAAAGGGGATAAGGGTAATGGAAAGAGACGCGCGAGGTGGCCAGTGAATAGAGGAGCTGCTCCCTCTGTGCTGCTAAAAATTACCATTTATAGTAGAATAGTAATTTGAGATGCGCTGCTGCGGGGAGCAGGTCGCGTCGATGCAGTTTCCGGAGGGGGAGAAAAAGCGATGGTGACGATGAAATATTTTCAAGGGGACGAGAAAGATTCAGTTTTTTTTTACAGGTTTCGAATTCATTAATTATGATGAAAATTATTTGCGATTATTATTTAGTTTGAAAGTAAGTTTATTAATACAGAGTGGGTTGCAATGGAAATGGAAAAGATTCGACACATAATTTTCAGTTAATTATTTTATTCCGCAGTTCTTTTAGTTTATTTGATTGGCATTTTTAATGCTGAAAATTCTCTAGTTTAACTGCTCTTTCGGTATAGGTTTGGTCAATTCAAGTAAAATTCACATTGACTAAAATGTAGTAATAATTTAATAATAACTTAATACTAATAAATAATTTACGAATGATGTTTTTAATTAATGTATTCGCAAAGTGGTATAACAAAATGTTAATATAATATTTACAAGAAGAGATGAATAACTGAAAAATTAATAAACGTAACCATGAAAAACAGTAATAAAAATAAAATTCCCATAAGTATAATAATAATAATAATTACCTCTCTGATATATTTTCAACGAAAGGAAATAAACCGCATTTAAGGAGCCTTTAATGAAGCACTTTAAAAATTAGACAATCCACTTTTGCCACGCACAACAGTTATCAAATAAAAGGATCGCATTACTTCTTGATTTTCAGTAGGATCGCGTTATGCTCCCGCAATTTTCTCCAACAATACAATAAATTGGCATTGCTTTGAAAATCGACGTTCCCATTAATTGGATGGCGGCGGCAAGGATCATTTCGCTCGCAATGCCGGTGCGGCCGCCGCCTCCGCAGCAAGCAAAACACCAGAGAAGAGGGTCATCAGCTCGGCGAAAGAGAAGAAAAAGGAGACGCGAGAAATCTTCGAGCTACGATTCTTCGATTTCCCGTCTACCTCCGCCGCGCGGCTGTAAATATACGACGGGCTGATAAAGCCGGCGGTTTACTTCGGCGGGCTACAAATAGAGAGCGAGAGCAGAGGAAGGAGACGTCGCCCGGCATAAGTCGTAAAGCGACATGATATCTTTTCCCGCACGCCGACAAATAACGGATGTAGAGGAGGAAGAGAAAAAAAGAAAAAAAAAAAGAGAAGGGAGGTCCATCGCCCGAGCGAGAAGATTTCCATTGATATGTATTTATGCGCAATAAATCTTGCCCCGAGCTTTCTTGCGTCGTCAGTTCCACGCGCGATTATCATTCATTCAAATCGACTCTGTCCCGCGCGTGTTGGACGCTGCGACAAGTCGCGCCGCTCGTAACTTTCGATGCGCTTTTTTTACCGCTGACGTACTGCTACACGAGCTTTTATTTAATTTAGGAACGAGCGTCAAGAAAATAATGATCATCGGGACTCCGCGATGCGCTCCCGTAATTTGTTATTCACTTGTGGAAGGAGATAAATCAGTGCTGAACCCAAAATTTTGCATGCGTGTAAAAATTAAAAAGTTCACTCTGGTTGGAACGAAGAAGTTCATTTTTTACAGTTTTATATTAAAAGTACAGATTTAAACTTCAGAAATGCTAAATGGTCACCGTAAAATATTTCATCACGTATCATCGTCAATAAAAATATTTTATTACACTGTCTTCAAAACGAAAAAAAAAACAATATTTCAGTTTCATTCAGTGTAAAAAGTTAGCTGCAAAAACTAGCCGACGAATTTATTCTCTAAGCACAAAAAGAAACGACTCCTAAACAAACTCAACAATACCGTCCAAAAGATATATCTCGCGGAACGATATACGACGCTACTAAATATCCCTCTCCCGAGCGTAACGCATAATCTTCTCAAAAAAAAGAAAAAAAAAAAAAAACCGGGAAGCAGAACGTATCCAGATTTATACAACGAATCGTACAGGTTTATACAATTTACGGCGAAAAAGTTTCGGCGAACGCGCGCGCGCGCGATCGGCGACAATCGCGCGGGACAAAGTATTATCAATTTCCCGACGCCGCTTATGAAAAATGCCTCCCCGCCGGAATATTAAGCATTTCCGCGGAATTTATGGGGGTAGTTTAAACGGCGCGAGCGGCGGCCAGGATTGCCTACTGTTTTACTCCCGCGAAAACCGAGTTAACTTTGTTGCGAACGATCTCGACGAGGATTAATCGTCTAATGTTTATTTCCCCGTAGACAAAAGTTTACCCCCTCCCCCCCCCCCCTCCCCGTTTATTTATTTCCCCAGGTAGGTAGCGAGGATCCGAGCAAGTGGGCTTCTTTCCGATGAAGTATTAACTGCGTCGTATATACAGGCAAGTTTTGCTCGAGTGGTTGATGGGCGAATTTTTACTGGAGGAGGTGGAATGGAAGGGAGAGGAGGGATGGAGATTATTCTCTTTTTTTCTCATTGTTATGCGAGATCCCTTGCTTTCGGGCCACTAAATCAATGCGAGTTCTTGCGATGTTATATTATCGTGTATTCTTCGGTTGCGTCGTGATGATTAAGTGGATCGTTGTCCTTTTTCATTGGGCTGTGAAATCGTATAAATTAAATTTCACTTTGTCCGGCATTATTTTGGTTATGAGTTTTATTTAGCTCGCGTCGGTATTTATACGGAATTTTAAATCTTTACGTTGCTGTATTGGTTATGCACGGAATTTCCCACGAATGCTTGGCTTGGAGCAAAAGCATTGGAAGTTTGAAATAATTCGGTTGCATTAAATTGAAAACCTGCAGTATTTCTAATAACTGATTGTCGCGAAAAATAATCTTTGCATATAAAAATTTTAATAAAAATTCATAATTAAAAATTCATAATTAAAAATTCATACAAGAGAGATTTTACGAGTACAGTTTTACAGCGTGGTGAAAATTTATATTTTAATATAATTGCCATCACTTCTGGATTGTGAATTTTAATAACAAAAGCTTTTATGAAAATTATAAAACAGCATTTTAACCAGGAATAATAATAATAATTGTAATCAACAAATTTTGCAAATGGAAAGGAGCATTGGAACAGGAGGCGAAATCCATTCGTTTATCGATGTTTTGAAAGATGGCACTTTCATTGTCATGAATGCCGGCTGCGAGGCGAACAAAAAAAAGTTCATTTTCATTAGTTCGGAATATTTAAAAAAAAGAAGAAAAGTAAACGAACAGTGCCGAGTACTTCTTCACTCCTTTTTTTTTTGATTAAAAAAAGAGCTCCGCGACTGCGAGGACACGAGGTAATTTATTTAACCAAACACACAAACGCGGAGCTCGCGCCCTGAAAAAAAGGGACCTCGAGGAGCGACGAAAAAAAAAACCCCTCGACAACGATTCGCTCCTCCAGAAAATGGAGTTATTAATTTGCGGAGTTCCGCGAGAGCGGGTTGAAAAGTTGATGGGAAGTATACGCGTCGTTTGCCCGGAAGCTCGACGCGGTGATATCACTAGTTAGTCATTCAAAAAGAAAAAAAAAAAAAAAAAATCACGACCGAGCGACTAGATTACTAACCCGCTCCTAGGCGGCGCGTAAGCAGGCGGCAAGGCAAAAAAGAAGAGGAGGCGCAGGAGGGGCAAAAGAAAGAAGAGAAAAGGGTAATGAAAGAGAAGCGGGGAAAAAAAATAAGGGCAAGCGAGATGGCGTCGAAAAGTGCTTGAATAAAAACTTGCTTTGCTTAACCCAGAAAGTTAAGAACGATCTCCTTGCCAGGGGGTTTATTAGGGCGGGGACTAAAAAGCGCGAATCGCTGATATATAGTTGAAAACACGCGTGGCGCGTGTCCCTTTTCCGTATCAATTTTCGGAGAGTTCTTTTTCGACGGTAAATAGCAATTATTTTAATTAAGTAAGTGAGTGCTCTTAAATTCTGCGCTCTGAAAACTTGTGTGCAAGGATGAGCGGGGTAACGAAGTGCGCGATATGAAGTATTTTCCACCCTTTCCTTTTGTTGCAGGTTGAAGTTTGCTCATTTTAATTTAGTCTTAGTTTCCGCTTTTTCTTATCTAGTCGCTAATTAAACTGCATTTTATTTAAAAAAGATGTTTAATTCTCATTCGTGAATTATGCAAAGCGTTTCTATCTTTGTTTTATGAACGTGGAAGCTTAAAATTGAAGTATAGAATAAAAAACAAATTAATCGAGTCGGTCCTAATAAAAATAATAAAAAGAAGGAGCGCCTTATTTTGAAGGGATAAAATTTCTTCGATATAACCGTAAAATAAATTTAATTTCCTTTATTAAATTATACTCGAAATATTTATCGATTTATATCAAGAAGTAAGAAATATTCTCCTAACCCTCGAAGAAACCTTCCCCCATAAATAAACAATTCAAATAGAATCACGACGGCGGTTTATAAAATCCGAAACGCAACCAATCACCGCATCGAATCCCCGTCATGTTCCGCAGTCGACGTTTGCACATTCGTCCGGGGCAAAGTATAATGTCGCACGAGGGGAAGGAAGCCCAGGCTATCTCTCCGCTCGCAATGGTTATCTGAATCAAACCTGTCACAATTCGAGGTCGACAAACACGCAGGCTTATTTACATTTAGCGAAAGATAAACAGAAGCCGGGCCGCGAACATCGAGAGAGAGACAGAGAGAGAGAGAGAGAGAGAGATGCGCATCGATGGGCTCGGGCAGATAAATCTCGAAATTGCCCGGCGGGCAGTCAAGGAGGGGGTCTCCGGCTCATAAAGAGATGGAGATAAATCGAGCGGCAGTAAAGATATCTGTGCGCGCCGGGCGCTTAACGATCGCGCGGCGGCGGCGGCGGCGGCTTCGGGGGCGCGGCGTTGAAAAGTTGACTTTTTGCCGCGCTTTACGAATGGCGTGTTAAATGATGTAAATAAAGCCCGGGGATTCGCGTGCCAAGCTGCTTAGGTTGCACTTTGCCGCCGAGGCTAAAAACGCCGCGCCATTCAATTCCAGAAACGCGCCGCGCGGCGGCTCGCGCCGAATGCGTGCAATGGACTTTTGATGACCGACTGCGGGGCTGCAAAAAAAATTGCGCTCTTTCATTATCTTTTGCCGAGCTGTTTTTTTATGTTTGCTCGAACGAGATTGTTTTCGTTAAATCGCTTTTCCTTGCGGTACTAATGGTCCGATGCGGAAAAATGAGTAGACGGTGAATTTACGCATAAGAGATTGTGGAAACGTGAGTGCGGCGATTGAGAAGTATATATTTTTGAAAAATTTTCGAAAATTCTAAACTTTTGATTCGACAGTCTAAATAAGTATTTTTTAGTGACGTTAACTGCGCCTCAGGAGTAATATTTATAGTAGAGTATAAAGTTTTCGCAAGAATCTAGCAATTTTTCTAAGTAGTTTTCAGAAACAGACTGTATCTTAGACGCTTGATTGATATTCATTTTTATTAAATATTTATTTTGAATTCGACAAGAGCTGTTGGTGTTGGACGCGATTTATGTATGACTCCTCAACGACGTCGACTCCGAAGTACATACATTAATTACTAACCGAGCAAATACGCCAGACTCCCTCGATGCTGTGCTGTTATTTTTTTAATTTTCCAGCTGTTTTCGGCTTTATTTGACCATTTAGCCTTTAGGTTTATAGGCAAATAAGTTTACTTTTTCTTCCATTCACTTTTAGCCTAAAAATAATGTGAATTATTTTTAATTGTTTTCAATTCGTAAAAATTAGTATTGTTAGATAGTAAAAATAATTAGTTTTCATGTAGACATCTCTGTACACGAGACAGTACTTCAATAATGTAAGAGAGAAATTGTTTAGGCAAAGCGATGAAACATCACTTTTGCATTAGTTTACAACACAGCGACAAAATGCGCTAAATGCGTATTTTCAAAAGCGCGGCTTTTATAATAAATCACATAATTTTCCAGTGTGACAATTCGCGCGTAGTGTTTATTTCGCTAAATTGAGGGAAATAGTCCAATAAAGTTTCCTATATCAATGTGTTAATCATTTCATGCGAGCAACATTTGCAGTTTGAATTTTAGTAAAATCTGTAAATTAATATCCCGGCTTTCTATAATTAATCTGCCCAAATAGAGAGCAGCTTTGCATCGCCACTATGAATATTTCATAATAACGTTTAGCCGTCGGTACAAAAGAATATTAAAGTAAAGGGAATAAAATATTCCACCAGCCGACAAAGTGCTTTATATATTATTAATCCTGAGGGCCTTGGTTTTCGATACTAATTTTTATTGCGAATTATTGTTGATCTTTTAATCAAAACTTGGAACGTGCACGAAAATTAATATAACTATTTGCTTCGATCTATTGCGAACGATCGGTCCAAATTTAATTCGAAATCGCACCTCCCCTAAAATATCTGATTTCACTTTTGAATTAATGGCCTGAAAATTACAGTTACGATTTATGAAGCACCATAAACAATCGCAAACATGATAAATTTGACTTACTTTATTACACTTTGCAATCTTGCCTCGTTCCAAGATTAAAAACCTCTTTCAAAAATAAATCAAAAATCAAATTTAGAAACTTATTCTCTCAACATTTTCTTTCCACGTTCCCTCAAACAATGTCAAACACGCCCGTACGTCCAACAAAGCAAAAAACATTCCCCCTGAATTTATGCGTAAAATTCGCACACAGAAACTTCAATTCGCTCTCAAAAAGCATCTCCCCCGCCAAAAAACCATTCGGCGGCGTATCTGCGCCGGGCGCATACAATTAAATCTCGTCCCGAATAACGCCAGGAGCCAAATAGAGGAGCGGAACGAGCGGGAGCGCGGATAGATTAAGAGCGCGAAGCCAGCGGCGCTTTGATAAGCTCGAATTTGATAGAGACAAAGGTGCAATGGCAATTGCAAAAGTGCGAGGCCGAACGAGAGAGAGAGAGAGAGAGAGAGAGAGAGAGGGGGAGAGGATGGTTGTATATGTGGGACGGGCAGAGGAAGGAAGAGAGCGAGTAAGTAGCTTCCGCAGGGCCGGCCTCCGCTGCTGGCCATTAACGGACGGCTTTTGCATAACGCGCGCACACTGTCACGAGCCGCCGTATACACGGCGCGGACCCGCTGGGGAAAACGTATTACTGCAATTTCGCATGCAAAAGTTATTACCTAAAATTGTCTGAAAATTGCGCGCCCCACATCGCTACCCTCCTTCGGGCTTCCGGAAGTCATGGTTTCCGCTCGTCCTCTCCCCCTCACTCTCTCTCTCTCTCTCTCTCTCTCTCTCCCTTTCGCGCGCGCGCGAAACATTCCCAATTTTTCGCCTCCCTCCAGCCCGCTTTATCGACAGAGTGCCGAGATCGGCGATAAAAGGAGCGATCGCGAGGCGCGCGCTTTTCTTCGGCGACGCGGCGCGGTTAACGTGGCGACCGGCGTCCTGCATCGCTGACCGAAAGCAGCGGGAGGCGCGACAGCGAGCCGTCGCTTTGGGAGACCCGCGGTGATCCGATGATTCGTCTGCGCGTCGCGAAAGTGAGCCCTTTGAGTATGGGATTTAGGGCGGCTTCATTTCGGAATGAAATGGTGGTTGCCGGCTGTGGGGAATAGAATGCCGAGGATTTCGATTGATTATGAATTGGGTTAGTTTGTCGAGGATGATTGTTAGAAGATTTTAAGTTACAGTTACAACGTAAAAAAACTTATTCGTATATATAAATAGCTGATAGTTTTTGTTTTTGAGTACAGTGGGAATTTTATTTAAAAAAACACGAGTTAAAGTTAGATCAAATAAAGTTTTTATCCTGCACAATGTTAATAAGCAAAACTTTGTAAAAAATTGAAAAAAAATGTTATATAAATAGTTTAAGTATGAAAAACTATCGCACAATGCTAAAAATAACTTTTCTCCTTTCATTAGAATGGAATTTCTCTGTAGTTTTTACCGGAACTGCAGTTCGAATATCCAATAAAAATATTAAAACGTTTGAAAATAAAATTTTGGTATTGAAGATTGGAAAACTGTAATTTTCATAAAATGTAAAATTAAATTAATTTTTTCTGATATATATTCTCTGCACAAAGAAATTCAAATAATTTTAATACCAACGGAGCGTCTTTTAAATTTTCTCTCGGAGAAAGCCTTGTAGCGATAAATTTATATTTAAAATTTTAAAATATAAGCATAATTTATTATTTTGAACTCTGGAAAAAGCCGTGTTGTGAGCGAAAGTAGATTTACATCTATCTATTGATGTATGTAATATTTGAATATTATTATACGTACATATTTGAAATATTATATTTTTGAAAATAATCGATTGGAAATAATGCACAATTTTGGGAGCAATTTTGAAAGGATTATAAAAACCAAAATTTAAAGTTTAAGCGGGATGCAAGCGTATTGAATATTTATTAGATATGCAATATTATATTAAATATATGTGATACTCGAATATTAAACAGAAATTTAAAGTTGCAATGGTTGTCCAAATTTTATATAAAATGAATTATTGAAAATTAAATTATCAAGTTTATTAACAAAAAAGGTTCGTGCTGGAAACATGAATAAAAAAAATAATCATGTCCTAATTAGATTTTTCGTAATATCACTTATTCACCAGCAATCTAAATTTTACATCAAAATAAATTTTTAAAACGGCGCAAAATACGGTGTAAAAGCAGCCATAACTTTACGAAGAATTATCATTGAATGCGCCATTTATCTCGCCCAAAAGCGCCATAATTTTTTATTATTCTGAATTTCTTATTATTTTTAATTCTCGGAAGAGATTATCCTTGTAACGTTCTTATTGCACGCACGTGCATGCATGACAAACGTGTTTTTCGTATGAAAAGTCCGGCCGGCGTTGTGGCGCACATACACACGATACCTTCTCTCATTTCTACGACCTGAAATAGGCAAATAAATATTCATTTCGCTTTCTCCGAGATCAATCGATGGAGCGGCCACAATGCGCGCAGCTCGCCTGCATTAGATCGGATTTTTCGAGCTCGATGTAGGTTTTCCGCCAGGCCGAGGGTCGCGTATTGTGGGTCTAAAAATAACGCGTTTGAAGGTAAGCGAAAGATATGTATTTACGGAGGTATGAAAAAGGCCGCATTGAGACTTTTGTGCTTTTTTGTTGTTACGAACGAAATTGTATTTCGTTGGCAAAAATAATAATCGAGCAATTTATTATTAATTAAATTTGTGACCGAGTGTGTTTTGAAGTTGTGTGCAAAACGATTTTACTTATTACAATGTACAATCGACGGCAATGTAGAATTAATTATTTATTAATTATCAATTTTTTTATTAAAAAATTGTCTTCGGTAAATTTTAATTAAATTGCTCAATTGAAATTTAGATACAGAATGAAATTATTCATTAAAAATTGAATTCAATTTAGTTTCTTTTGATTAAAAATTTATTGAAAAAGAAAATATAAAATAAAAATTTAAAATAATTTTAAAAGTTATTTTAAAATAAATGAAACTATTTAAGAAAAAGCAATTGAAACATTTTTTTCAATTTGCAGATCCATTTATTACATCTGAATATCGGTGGCGTAAAATATTTACAAACTCAAGAGCCAGGAGCCAAATAAAATCCGAAAAATTGCACAGTCGCATTGTGTCGCTTGCCACCGAAATACCAAATATCAAACCCGGCACATTACTCCGTGAATGGATCGCGCATGCATTCTTTCGCGATTCTAAAAATACAAGCATTCGGCGGCGCGAACTCTATTCCGAAATCAATATTTCGATATAATCGAAAGAATTTATATATAACGTGCATCCGCGAACGATCGTTAAACCTCGGCGAAACTTATTTACAAGCCGAAATCCCCGATTGACTGACACTTAACCTTGTTTATATTCAATATACATTTCGCTTCGAGTCCGGGGAAAATCTTGGATAAAAAAGAAAAGAACAGCGAACGCAATGCACGCGGCGTGCGCGCTATATTCCCCTTTGCACAGGAAATTTAACTATCGATTTCTCATTCCTCGTCGCGGCGACGATATATATATATATATATATATAAGTGTCGACTCCGCGCTCTCCCGGCGGCCTTTATATTTCCGAAACGGCGCTCGTCGTACACGGCCGCGGGGTTCGGGGTGCTGGAACAAAACGGCCCGCTTAAGGTTACGGCTGGTCGAAAAATTCACGGGGCGTTAAAAATCGGAGAGAGGCCCGGCTCCACCTCCTTGACGGTGTAATTTAGCAGCGACTGCTTTAACGCTACACGCCGTTACGACAGATGGCGTGACAAATATCGCGTTCAACTCGCAATTAAGCTTCTCTCCCGCCGCCGAGGAGGGTAGAGAATCAAGGGGGTGTGCATGTGTGTACGTCGAATCGCGCGGCTATACGATTGTCCGTACACGACGTCGTACACTCTTGGCTCGTCTTTCGCTCTTCGGGAGGATATAAGTTTCTGTTTGCTTAGGGGGGGGACTATAGCTGCGGTGGTCGCTTGACGGAATTAGGATTCCTGGAAGAAAAATTAGCGGTTGCATGCGGAATTTACTTTTTCTTGGCAGTTGATGAAGCAATTACGCGGGGGGAGGGAGAAATGTGCGTTGAATGAAAGTTTAATGAATCAAGGAAAATTCGTTGTCCTCTTCGAGATGTATCGAAGTTATACCTTTTAAATGCTGCAACAAAATGGGTAGTTTAATTTGAAAGCCAAATTGATTTCGCTCGATATTGAATTTTAGAAGCTGTTAATTAAATTAAATACTCTATTGAAAATTTAATTACCGCTCTTCGATGTTCAATATTCTTTAATTAGTCGCAAATTTCGCGAGAAATTTATGAATGAAAACATCATTCCCAGTAGCTGCCTAATTACTTAAAATTGATAACTTCAGAAATAGATTAAATTGTTAATATAAATTGTAACTGTACTCGAGATATGAAGTATGTTAAATTAAAGACTTTAAAAAAAACATTCTTAATAAATTTTTAAACTAAACTGTGAAAAGTTTCTTCTATTTTACACGTCGTAAACGGTATGATCAATAAATCGAAGCATATTCTATGCCACTCTTATAGGCGCTATAATTGTAGATGTTCAATAATTTTGCTGATGTATTAAGCACATGTTCTGTCTATTTATCCAAGGATAATGTACTCTGATAATATTCAATAAATAATCTGCCCTCGAAACAACAGTGATTAGTTAAAAAACTGTAAGCAACAAATATTGTATTAACTGTATACTCAATTTTTCTGGTTAAACATTAATATTTCAAATTTAGAAATTCAAAGATTTTTTCCTTTATTTTTCACGACCCACGACTTTCAGCTTACCTAACATTGATGATTTCTGAAAAGCAACTATACGAACAAAAGAACACTAAAATCAATGAAAAGTACAGTCTACTAGAATATTCAACAATTTATAAAATAAACATTATTCTTATTTTTATCAAGTAATTGTATTTAATTCATTTTTTAAACAACTAAGCATTAATTCGTAAAATAACAATGTTTATAATCGAAACTTACGAAAAATTTATGGAATTTAAATATATCTAAATAAATAAAATGTGTAACATTGCTTTAAAATTTACTTTTGGTATCGCGAATAACTTGAAAAGTTTACACGTAAATTCCTCCACTATACGAATTCTTTATTAAGCATCAAAATAATCATAAAATATGATAATGAAGTTAAGTTTAATCGTTAATTTTGAAAATTTAACACCGCTGAATATTAAGCGCATAATGCTCAGCGCCATTCTTCACTTGAAAACTTGGAAAACTTATAATCCTCGCGGCACACCTGCAATATCAGCGCGCGCTACGTCACCGAGAAAATCCCCTTTCTCTCCGTTTTACCCCCGGCCGAGTTTTCTATTCGCATTCGAAGATAAACCGGCAGCCCCTTGACACTGGGCGAAGGATCAATGGCCGCATTATGCAACAGCCTCGAACGGACCGATCCGTTATATAAAATACTAGCGCACAGCGTAGCTAAGTATGTAAACTAGTTCAAGTACTTATATCGGGGCTCTCCGAACGGCATTCCGTAATTCGGATGATTAAATGGCTCTTTAAGGGTTATAGATTGTCATGAGACCGTTTCGATCGCGTTGCACTGGCACAAATAACAGGCTTGTTAAGCTCTTTCTGTTGCCGTTTGCTCCCTGCTCCGAATTGCGTTGTATTGTTGGGCTTTGTGACTCCGACCTTCGCGGCGAACAAGTATAATATAATTTCACGGGTCTCCACCCGCAGAAGGGTGCGGTTACCGTGATAATTTCCGAGGGCACAATAAAATCACCATAACAACGATATCAGTCTTCGAAAGCTCGGCTTCCATTGAATATTATCCTACTCGCGGCCGGGTGTGTGCGTGTCGCTTTAACGCGATCGAGTCGAGATTGCTTTTCTTACTCTGCCTGACGTAGGAGAACTGCGGGCTCTGGGTAATCGCGAGTAATGCGCGCTCATTAGGACTGTGTTTTTTTTATACCTAATAGCTATTTCCGGTGTTGAAGTTTTCGAAATGAAGGTTGATATCTGCATGGGTTCGAGATCTGAAAGGTTCTTAGAATTACTTAGAATTCTAAGTTTTGTCAATCACTTTAATAAAGCAACGGTACGTCAAAGACATGTACCGAATTAAAACTGCCATCAGCTAGCTTTTTGCCAATCTAGTTTTTACAACCACTAGTAAAAACTTCGTAATTATCGTTTGAACTTTAAATTTTAATTTAATAAAATGGTTGAAAAATTGACTATCACGTGATGAAAGACAATAATAAAATTTTAGCTTTTATTTCCTGCTTTAGAAAAGTAAAAACAGAGATAATAATTTTGACAAATGATTTTAAAACCACATTTACGCTGAACAAAAAAAAAATTTATAGCAGTGATAAGAGCCATAATATTTAATATTTTCTATCTTTCGTTAGCGATAAGAATAAAATTAAAAACTGAAATTGTGCCAAAAATGTAAATTTATAAACCGACTTAAATTAATGATCAACTATAATAAAATATTTTAGTATTTATTATATTACCTTGTATCAGCTGATGTATTTACATATACATGTAAGTTATGTAAAACCGTTATTAATAATAAAAGGTTGATATTAAAAGGATTAAAAGTACCCCGTTACAAGGTATAGATTTGTGCTCGATTTCAATTCGTATTTTTTAAAAATATATTTTAATAAAAAGTAAATAATAAAGGGCAATTCGAATCCCTCGAAATTTTTGGAGGCATTTGAAAAAAAATGCATTCATTTGAATCGAACTCGTTGACCGCAATTGCCGTACAGAGAAATACGTGTACCAAATAGTTAATCGTGCCTCTAATCCGCGAAGAGGACGCGTTATTAAATAACTAAATAAAAAAAATATGGCGTGTTTTATCTATACAAAGTAGACATGAGGCTTTTGAAATGATTTAGTAATAAATAAAAGAAAGGCAAAATTCAGAAGATTCGAAAAGCACCGTACACCGTAATCCACCCGAAAAGCTTTCATTCGCCGGCCGCCTGTTCCCGCGCCGTAACTTAAATTTTTCGACGGGCCGGGAGAGATATAATTCCTCCGCAAAAAAGCTCCTCCGCCCAGGGGATAGCTCCACTTCACAGCGCGGATACCGCACGGCGGCGGCGCCAGCAGTCCGGAGTCGTGCGGCATACGCCGCGCCGGATTGACAATTTATCGGCTCGGCACATGTGCAACAATCTCGGCGTATCGGATCGGAGCTGTTCCCGGGCTCCTCGAATCATCCGAATATATACCGTATATCTCGCCCTTCGCTCCGCAGCGCGACGTCGCATTAACTTCGATGAGTCATCCCACCCCCCCCCCCTTCTGTATATATCCGCGCCTTAATGCCTCCTGGGCCAGCAGATATATTCGGCCGGGGGAGCTGAGGGCTTTTAAATTCCGGCTGCGCTCAAACAGCGATGCGGCGATAAAGAGGAGATATCGAGAGCTGCCGGGGAGGGAAGAGCGCCACATTAGAGGCATTTTCGGGCGCCGTTAGCGCGGGAAAAATTTTCCGGGGAATATTCGTCGCCGCGCGCTTGATTTATCGTTGCGTTTGTTATTTTATTTTTTAATCGCTTTATTTATTGCCCGTTTTTTTTTCGCTGGCGGCGATCGATGCTTCGAAAATGGAAAAATAATTGGATATCGAAAGTCGGTTATTGGCTTTAGGTTGGGGAAAAGGTTTCGGTATGGATGGTCTTCACGATTGCTTATTTGTAATGTTGTATTTTTTTATTATATTTGTTATATATTTACGAAAACTTCTTTTTTTGTTTCAGGTTGGTTCACAAATAAATACCCGCTGTTTAGTTGAGACACTTTCGAAAAATTTTTATACGTAAGTTTATGCAGAAATAAAATATATATAGTTATACAAGCTACTGTCTTACTTTTTGTACAATTTGGTTGCAAACCAAACTAGCGTTATTCATTCATTTATCAAATTATAGCTTCCCTATTTGTTAAACAGCCGATAAATAAAATAGACAATAAACGCCCGACCGTTTATTCGAGAAATCTTAAAGTTTATTCGGGAAACCTTAAGCTTCCCGAAAAATTGGGAAGCATCCAAAAATGCAAATCGCACGTGTCACCTAGTCAGCGGCAGATGCAGACTATTAAAAACGCAGCGAACAGAATCGTATATGTGTCGACGCGCGACGCGCGAGAGTCTCGGGGGGGCAGGGGAGGGGAAGGAAACACGAGATTTAATTAGACAAGGCCGTACGCTACCGGACAAAAGAAGCCGCGCGGGGGATAAAGGGCGCGCGGGGATGGTGGGAGAGAGTTTAGCGCAAGTGCACAACCACGGCGCGGCTGCATAAAATATGCAGGACGGCCGAGAGAGAGAGGAGGGGTGTATTTTGCGCGCTGCTCCGCGCGCACTTGTGTGTGCGCGGGTGTGTGCTTAGGGTGGGGTGTAGGTGTAGAGAGATAATCCGAAAGCCCCGCTCGCGCATCTGTCAGGCTCATAAAATATTCTTCGTCGCAATTCCGAGCCGTCGGTGCCGGGGAGAGAGAGAGAGAGAGAGAGAGAGAGAGAGACGCGAGCCCGGCAATGTGCGGTTAGTCACGCGTGTCAAATAGGAAGCCTAAACAGATTACACGCTGATTGGCTGCCTCGCGGGGAACCGATTTCCCGTCTCCCTCCGATTGCCGCCGCCCGTTCATTGTGCCTTCCTTGTTTTATCCAATTTCGTCCACTTTGCCGGCGGCCCCTCTCTAGATTTTTATACGCTCTCTCTCTCTGTCTCCCTCTGTCTCTCTTTCTCTTCGTCATCGTCTGCTTTTCTATTCTCTTTGCGGGGCTCGATTTTTTTTTTTTTTTTTTTTTGGCTCGCACTCTGCTTTATCGCGATTTCGGGAGGCTTTTATTCCCCGGGGTGAGTAAATTGCACGGGCACTGGCCCCTTTGTTGAGGCGATTTAAATGTTTACTTCTAATTACAACAATGGAGCGGCAGTTTATTATTTCCGCTAGGAACTTTTGATTAGTCTGTTAGCGAATTAGACTGTTGCATTTTTCAGAGGTGAGCTTTATAGTATCGTTGGAATATCTATTTACGAAATTGGTCTTTTCGTACAAAGAGAGCGATGGAAAAAAGAGGTCTCTTCTGAAGTTTGTTGCTTTTAACGACGTAAATTGATTCTCTTTTTTTTTTTTTTTTTTTTTTTTAAACAAAAACATTGTTATAAATTCTAGGCTGGGAAATTCAATTTTCAGGCAACCTAAAAGCTTTTCATTAGGCTAACAAAATTGACGGGAGTAAAAATAATTAAAGCGCGGTCAGAAGTTGAGAACCCAAAGAATTCCCAATGAAAAATTACATTTTCAATTTAAAAACTTTCGACTTTTAATTGCGCAACCGTTATGTAAAATTCCACACTTAATAAAAAAGCGTTGAGCGGCGGACGGAGGACGAAGGGAAAAGGGGTAAAAAAAAAATTAATAAAATCCAGTCGGACGATTCACTAAAGTACGAAACGAGAAAACTTTAGACAAAATACGAATTTTAATTTTTCGCACTTCAGCTCCGCAAGCGGCTTTGCATCCGCCTCTCTTTTCTTTTTCCCTTTTTTTTCTGCCTCCGCACGCGGCGGCTCCTCTTTATATCTGCTTCCTTCTCGTATTCGCCGTAACGAAGCGACAGATGTGCAGACTAATTTCCTCCTCGCCACCCCCTTCTTTTTTCGTTTTCCCTCTCTCTCTCTCTCTTTTCGATGAACGGAGCGTAAAGCGAGGCGGTATGCGTTTAATGGCTGTCTCTGGAGACTGTGGCGAATTCCGAGAGGGTGAATGCCACCCCTCGACGACGACGACGACGTCGCCGCAACGAACTATCCCCCCCGTATTCTCTTCCCCCCCGATCTTTTTGAAACAGAAGGCGCGAGAGAGGTGGGAGATGTAAATGCATGTACATATATATGAGTTTCCCGAGGCGTTACGGCGGCCCCGGTTATATTCAATGGATATAAATAAAGTGGGAACGACCTCACGCTTCCTTAGATTTTTGGGACATATTTTTTCCGTGAATGAGTGCTTTTTACGGCTGTCAATGAGTATCAATGTTTTGGAATGGGAAATTAAATCCTTTTTAGCAATTTGGTCCTTATTTTGTGAGAACATTTGAAGATGAAAACAATTTTTAATTTAAAAGCAGTCACTGGACTTGTCTTGGCGTTTCATCCTTAATGTGCGAATCAAACAGAAGCATCGTTGCTAAAATGTTTATAAGACACTCTAAACATGAAATACTTCATTTTGCGATTCCTTTACAGCTTAACAACTGAAACTTTGATTGAATGTTTAAGGTACTCGTAATTCCATGCAGTTTAATTAAATTGCAAAGTGGACATCGGAAAATATTAAGTTACAGGAAAGCAAATACTATTCGATTAAAGCCCTATAGCTAAAAAGCAAAACCACTTTACGCCTGGTTGGAATTAGCGACTTTAAAGTTTTCGCCGTACAATTTGTCACAGACTAGCTCATAAATTATGCATACGAAACCATAATATACACAAACAGATGGAACAAGCTACTGCTTGGGCATTAGCAAGCATTTCGAAATTGCCGCTGGGAGCCAGTGTACTCTCCCGGTGTACATTCTCTCTCTCCTGCTTTCCTCTCTGATACGCTCGAACTTAAGGGGTTTAGAAAAGGAGGGTCAGGGGGTCGAGAGTCCAGGCAGAAATTTAACGCCCGCAAGTGAAACGGATAGTTCCAAGTTGCGTTTACACTGGATTATGCTAAAGCACCGCTGTTTGCCGTGGCTCAGTTTGGGTATTTAAACAATATCGCGTGCTGTCCGCGCTTTGTGGCGCCGTATGCGGGAGAGAGAGAGAGAGAAACTTTAGGAGGGGTCCTGGCAAGCAAGCCAAGTGTGTTCAAATTTAACGAGAGCACGGGGGAAAGTCACGGATTTCGGACGGATCAAAGGCGGCTACCATCGGAGCTTCATTTCTCGGCGGGCTGAAAAATTCGAAACGTGTGGTGGTGGTGGTGTTCCGTCGCAGATGGAAGCGATGCGCCGACACGAGGACAATGGCTTGGGGTGAAAAATGGCGATGGCGCCAATGTATTTTCACGTCTAGACTACTTAGGAGATAATCAAAATAAAACTGGGAGAACTACGGTTTTATGGCTTTTTTGAGAGGTACAACGTTATTATTTAACTGTACATTTTTAAGATAATTAATTGCGTGGTAATTTGAAGTTACTATGCTGCAAGATATTAATTGGCAAAATTCGTATTTAAATTTTGATAGTAAGCGGACTTTGAAGTTAATATATTTTAGTTAAATTCGCAAATATTATTCTGGGTTTGAAAATCCTGCAAAATAATTAATTAAACTCTACTTGTATTATAAATAAATTGGTAAACTGCGGGTATTTGTCAAATATTTTTGGAATCACTTTATTTGTTTAACATTCATAGAAAGCAATCTACTTTTAATTAGATTACAGTTATCTGTAACAAATCTGTTATCATAATAAAATCATTCATTTTCAATTTGAAATGCAACAATAAAATATAATAGTCTGCGATTATGGCTGTACAGTTGCCAAAGATATTGAGAACCCGAAACAATGAATCGCATTTACTTATTGACAACATTAATTATTGAGTTTAATTGAATGTAACACAGAAACTAATTATAAGGTCATCGAAACCAACATTTCAACGTTCATTTCCATAAATATCATATTATATGCGCGCCGTTTCGTAATCACTATTGTTCGACAAAGTTGCGCAAAGCTTTCATTCGCGCTATGTCAAATCAAGTGACACAGCAACAAAATCGACCGCTATATAATTCGCAGCATCATCTGGGTGTGAGGAGAAAGCAGCAAATAAAACCACATCGGCTCAAGTCAAAACTCGCCCGGAGCCTCTTTATGCGCAGAAAAATTTACACAAATATATAACAATGAACAGAAAACTATGTGACATTTATAGACCGTAAGAAAAGGTGCTTGACGTTAAGAGTGATCGCTTAGAATCGCCTCTGGGCGAAGCCGCTCTGCTGCTGCTGGAAGTGGTGCTGCTGCTGCTGCTGGAAGTGCTGCTGCTGCTGCTGCTGCGGCTGCGGGTGAGCGGCTATGTAAGCGAGCGCCCTCTGGATGGCCTCGGGGATGGCGGGGGCGACGGGCAGGTGGGCGCCCTGGGGCTGGAAGCCGTTCTCGTCGGCGACGTAGCTGACGGAGATGGGAGTGCCGTCGGGCGCGGTGTACTGGAATTGTCCCTGAGCGGCGATGGCCGGACCCTCCGGTCCCGCGACTCGTGCCTGTCCCGACTCTCCCGCGCTAATTCCGTTCTCCGTCTCGTAGCTGTAGGTGTAGGAGCCCTCGGGCGAGATGTCCTGGGCCTGGCGCAGGATCGCGATTGGCTTCTGGGCGTTGGCGACGGCGGCCAGGGCGACGATGGCGATCTGCGGGGACGAGGGGGGGGAGAGCTCGTTATCTCAAATTTGTATAATGAGCGCGGGCAAAGATTGAGCGGCTTGCGTGATTGCGATGCTGATTTAATGGGGATGGTGTATTGCGAGGCGCGGAAATGAGTTTATTAGTTCAGTTTAGCGATTTGGCGTTGATCTGATGAGGGATGCTTTAATGATTTGTATTAACTATTCTTTGGAAAATTAAGATCGAAAAGGAAGTTATAAGTTTTATTCATAATTTTTAATGATTATGGCTAAATAAAATATAATAATTTATCGAAATTGCAGGAATCGTAGAAGCGTCAGAAATCGTGGAATTAAATTATATGGATTAAATCTTAAATTAATTGAATTCATAGTAAATTTGAAAATTCAAGTTATGTTAAATTTACTTTTACATATTACCAAGAATAATTGAGATATGATGTTTAATTAAAATGTAAAATAATTGTATTTAATTCAATTAAATAAAATTAACTAAATGTTTCACTAATTAACTAAATTAAACATAAAACTTTTATTATAAAAATTTCATTTTAAATTATAGCACTTCTAATTGTATCTTATATCCGAACCAGATAATTCATTTAACATTTATTTAAACAATTCAACTTACTTCACAATATCCAAGTAGCATAAAAACTTCCAGGAAGCTTTCCGAAAGTTTCTATGCCTCGTGGTTAATGCAACAAATAAGGAATCACTCAAGCATCAAAGCAATAACATTTTCCTCCACCGTACAAAGCCGAACTCGAAACAATTACAAAAAAAAAAAGAATGCAACTTACGAAGAATTTCATTTTGGCGAGTTTCGGGTAGAACCGACTGAATCAGTGACTATGACACGAAAAGGTCCGGGATCGATTGTGAAGATGAGCAGGAACTCTCAGGAATTTATACCGCTTCAGGACCCCACCTTCGTCTCGCGCGTCGCTTCCCGTGGTTCCACCGCGGAGATGTAAAAAATCGCGCAAGGATAACAAGGAGGAGAGGCGCGCAGTGGGTGGGAGGAGCAGCTCGCAGGTGAGATATCCTCTGCCGAATTCGTCTGTCGCCGTGACTCTTCCCCGCCGCCGCCGACGCCTTTCCTATTGTATAATCGAGCAGCTCTGCGGTGTGCTGTAATTTTCAGCCCAGGACTTAGGGACAGGCGGTCGCGTGATATTCCGCTGAGGTGATAAAATAAAAGATGAGCTTGATGAAAGTTTATGGGTTTCTGCTGGGAATTTTGGATATTCTAATGGGTTGCGAATTTTTTTGGACGATAGTTTGATAGACTTGACGGTTGGGCTGGAATTTGAAGGATAAATAGGTAATTATTTTGATGTACGTAACGTAATATTCTTACGAGAGGAACGTTGAGATTTCATTTTCAGGCGAAGTTACGATTTTTTCAATTAAATAGAAATCCACTTGAGAGGAGCAGAATATCCTTTTCTTATAAATATATTCCGCTGACTTATATAATATTGAGAGGATTTTTCTCGTAAGAAGAGGAACTTCTTTTTCAGTGTACATCAGACGTAATTTGTCTCTTTTTTAAATATATTTAAAGTATGTTTACTTCTTTTTACGAAACAAGTTTTTAAATATCATAATAACAATAATTTAAAAATAATAAGATTCGAAAGAGAATAAAAAGATCAATATATTTCTTCTCATGGACGAATGTCAGATGTTTTCAACTTTATAATAGTAGATTAAAACAATGTTTTATACAGAGTATCATTGATTCTGATTAACATTTTATCTTTATAAGTCTTATTAAGAAATAAAAAAAGCGGGCTCCATCATTTAGGCTGTAACGTTATGCATTGTTAAGAATTCTCGCATTTAATTATTAAATTTTTTTGAAATTTCTTAAGAAATCTCGGAATTCCATTATTAAAAGCTGATTTAATAAAATACTTTCACATAAAAAACGTTGCGCAATGGCTATTCGATACCTGAAGTTATCTCCTGAAGTTAAAGAATTCTGAATAATCTACTGCTTGAAATTCACTCATTTAAATAAAAATAAAATTATCTTATTTTTACTTTCATTTAATTACAACTCTCCGTTTATAGAAATCAATGAATCGTTGTCAAGCCTTGCATTAAATTTAATTTGATCTATATAGATTAAATTATTCACCCGTATTCATTTTTAATAAGAGATCGCTTTAATTCCGAATATTTCATCTTTCATCCTTGAAAAACTCGAAGAACAATCGGATGCTCGCCTAACGCAAATCCAACGCTACGCGCATTAAGCAAAAAAAAAGTCCAAACGCCCATTAAAGCCAGCGATCCCAAGCCAAGTGCGATCACCGGCGTCGATAAATTATCGTCGATCCCAGAGTCTATCTCTTAGCCGTATCAAATTATCCGGCATCGGGGACAAGCGGTATAACAGCCCGAACAAGCTTGCTTGTACAGCCAGTGTCTCCAAAAGTGCTCGGCGGCGGCGGCCCAGGCCGAACCCTTCGGCCTTTTATATATAATCTAATTAAATCTCTGATAGTACGATTAATGGCGCGTTCTTCGAATTTCGCGAAAGTCACATCTCCGGGGGCCCTGCTCTCCCTCTCTCTCTCTCTCTCTCTCTCTCTCTCTCTCGAAATTCTCCCGAGATAAGCAGCCCGATTATAATTAATCCAAGAGCCGAGGCATCCCTTATCGGTGAACTCGCTCGAATAGCCCGCCGCTTCCAGGAGGCGAGAACGAGCCGGGCGAGATCGCTCGCCGATAAGTTTCGTTTGTAGCGAGCGAGAGAGAGAGAGAGAGAGACTGAGAGAGTTTGCCTTTCAGATTTTCAGCGCTTATTTTCGGTTGCGCTCTCGAAGCGAGGGAAAAGGGGGAAGAGAGAGAGAGAGAGAGAGAGAGAGAGAGAAGAAAAAGCGGAGAGCGCGTTCGAAAATTGCCCGAGCGAAATTGCCCTCCGTTAGCTCGCCTTTTTTTACGCTCGTTTCTCTCCGCCGGCACCCCTCGAACGCTGACGCCTTGTTTTATTAAACGATATAATCTATGTTCTTATGACGTGAGGCAGCGCCGGGCTCTATAGCTCTCCTTTCCCGCTCCCCCCCCCCCCCACCCCCCCTCCTACACAGAGGCTCGATATCGTCGGGATTTTTCTCCCACGGTTTTAACGGGCTTTAATTTTTGCGTTAACTTTTCGATAAGGGTCGGCGAACCGACTCTCCTCTTATTTTTTTTTTGCGAGCAGTAGCCGATTAGCGTGTTTTTGCGCGGGGTGTATAGCCGAGGTGTCGGTAAATATGAATCAAGGAAATGTTTACGATGGGCTCGTATACTTTTTAACGGCGCGGATAATGCAAAATTGAAGCTTTTTTTGTTGAGATAAAGGGGCGCATAAACGTCGCGCCTTGTAATTTTCGTGGAAAAATGTTTTTCAAAGAGCTCAGAATAGAAGTATCGATTTCGGCGTAGATTAAAGATAATATAGGAAATCTGGTTAATCGAGAAAACGTTGCTTGTAATGAATAGCAAATATTATTCCAAGATGAAACTAGAATAAATGGCAAAAAATTTCTGTATTATTAGATGGAAGATTGTAAATATCTGACTTTTTAATTTAACACTAAAAGATTAAAATGCACTTTTAATTAATTATAAAATTTCCTGTTAATAATAAATTATTTAAAATGTCACGTAATGTAATACAAGTATAAACTAATTTTTCATTTTAAGTAATTATTACAACGGTAATAATTTCCGACACCTTAAATTATTTCCGCCGACATTATCCCATTAGCCTGTATTACTTACTCGCTTTTGTTAGAAATTTTTCAATGTAATAGGATCGATTCAAGTTCATGAAAGAAGGGAAGCTTTACCCGCAAAAGTAAAGCTAACTTTTCCGTAATTTATCGCACATATTTTTTAATAAAAATGTAACCACCCTAACCACGACAAGCTATTAAAAGTGTAAATCATAAAAGTTGACTTTTATCTGATGAGAGAGTTCAAGTAAATACGCATGAAAAATTATATCTATAAATTTTAAGTAGATAATGTCTGGGAGTGTTTTATATAATACATTCAGTAGTATAATTGCAAGTCTTTGAGAGAATAATTACAGTTTTTTTTTTGTTAATCAACTTGAATTGTCTACTTGAGTACAAACTTAATTTCAAAAGAATTAGCAGATAAATTAAGTGAAGAAAATAAGGCTTAAGAAGATTAAAGAAACTGAAAATACGTAAGTCTAAAGTTAATTATCCCTTTTGAATAAGACAATAACTTGTAAGCGCTATTCACCTTTACCTTAAAACATCAGCAAGAAACACTCTTCCTCTTTTCGTAACTTTGAACTTCGAAATTCCCGACGTCTCCGCCAAACTTTTAATTAAACAAAATCTTCACCCCCAACGTTAATAATGCAAGAAACAATCAGAAAATTTATTCCGCTCAATAAAGTCGCCGGCAACGAGTCTATCGCGCGGCTCATGCCTTATTCATGCATATCGACATGAAATTTCCAAGATTTTCCTCTCATGAAAAATTACAGAGCGCGCCGCTTTACACCGAAGCGCCGCGAAATCTCTCTCTCTCTCTCTCCCTCGCATCCCTCGCTCTCAGGAATACCAACCGCGAGGGTGAACTCTCGCGCGGCGTCGTCGTGTCGCGCGTCACGTGTCGGGCCGCCTATATATAGACGTTACCTGCTACCCCCGACCCCGAGAGCGTTTTCTCGCGCGGCGATTTTCCCGCTTTTCGGCCCTCCGACGGACGAGGAGGACAAGGCAACGTAAGTGAAACATTAGCGCGCCCCGACTATAACTGCCTCGGCCAAATGACTCCGACGGATTGACAAGTTTGCGAGGGAGTCTCTCTCTCTCTCTCGTACAAATTGCTTTTTACGGCGCCGTCGAGGATAGTTTACTAATACGGCCGCGTTAGCAAGTCCATTATCGAAAAGTGTGTTTTGAATGCCAATGAACGGAGGAGCCGGCTGTGTGTGTGTATGTACACGACGGCGGCGCGGCCTCTATTTTTAGGTTTATAGTGCAGCCGGGAAATTTAGTCGGGCTTTAAAATTTACGAGGTTGCCCAGCTCGAAGGGAAAAACAACGCGGGAGCGATTACACACGATACTCTCTCCTCTCTTTCTCGCTCTCGTTTACGGCGTCGTCGGCCTTAATGAAATGTAAACAAAGGTGACTTTTAGAAGTATGAATTTCTTTAAGGGGAACCGTCTGCTCCGAGTTTTTCGTTACGTTTTTTTATAGGGTTTTTTTGAAATATGAGAGCTGCTTTCATGGGAAATCTTCCGACTAGCCATTCCTCATTCGGCTCGGCGTCTCGAGTTTTAAATCACCCGGCACTTCCATTTCGGTTAATGGGATTCTTGTTATAATTTGTCAAACATTAGATATTAATGGTGCGAGGTTTCGAAAGGCGCGTTTTCACACTTGTAAAGTAAGCAGTAAATATTTTCTTAGCATTAATTTGTGAGTTTTTAATCGACTTTTAAAACATTAAAGTCGGCTGACATATTTTTCGTTTGTGTAGCATTATAATTTAATTCGTTTTCCTGAAAATCATATTCTATATTTGTTCTTGTTAAAAAAACAGTAAAAAATCAAAATCAACCTTCACAGTAAAAAATTGCAGAAAGCAAAAGTAGAAGAGTCTGTTAGAAAGCAACTTTATTTGATGCTTCTGTATACAGCTTTTAATCTAATTACTTCCAGAATTGAACGAATTTAAGGAGTGGTTACTGTGGCTAACCGAGTTATGGATCAAAGAGTTGTAAATAAAGACTTTCTTCCTAAATTTTTGCAAATAAAATTTTCAAAACCTATTAAAAGCACATTTTCAATTTTAAATAAAACAACAGCACCTGAAGAGCAACACTGAATCTTGTCAATTTCTTTTAAGTTTATTTTTTACTGCCATTAATTTAAAAGTCGACGCTTTAACAACTTTTCTCTGATACCTATAAACCGGGGATTTGGGGCCTCAGTTTATCATTTCCAAGTTTTTCTGCTTTATTTTGTGTGCACAAGAGCTAGAGCGGAAAGTTTTAATAAACTTTCCTCGGAGATTTGGCGCATTGATCGGTTTCAGGCCTTTATTACTGAAAACGATTAGCTCGCACAGCAGCGCGTCGACGGCGAAGTAAAAAGAGCAATCGTTATCGGGATGCTTTGAAGATGGATTTTATTTTCAAAATAAATGTATGAAAGCGAAATATGTATACAGAAGAGTATCCATCAAAAGACCAAAATAAAAATAATCAGAAGGGCTGCGCTTTATCGGCCAAATTATATTAGCGGAAAAATATGCTTTCATGTGGTAAACTTTTCTTTTATTTCAATTGTTGATTTAAATAATTAATTTTCAATTATATTTGTTAAAATTAATAATTGAAATAAAAGAAAAGTTTACCACGTGAAAGCATTTTTTTTCAGTATAGTTTGACCGATACAGCGCAATTCTTCTGATATTTTTATTTTGGTTTTTTGATGGACATTTTTCTATACATTTCGATTCTAGGAAAATCTTCCATACCGTTATTTTGAAAAAGCTAACTATTCCAGAAAAAGCTTTTATACTTTGATTTTGAAAAAATGAACTATTATTTCATTTAATTCAAAATGCAATTTTTTGAAATGAAAAATATTAATTAATAAAGTAGATAAATACCTAAAATGATAAAAATAATGGGCCAATTTTTCAGCAGACGGAATAAGCGGGTTTTCAACTTATACTTTCTATTAATATGTTAATGAAAAAATAAGTTTATTATTTGTTGTATGCTACATGAATTTGTTAATTTACATAATATTTATGTGGATTTAAGTATCAAAGTGATTAAAAATGAAGTACAAAGACATTAGTATTTATTCTCTTTCCTAGAAATTTTAAATATTCACAATTCTGTCGCGGTATAAAAAGCTAAAATAAAAAATTAAATAAAAAAATTAAATATTGAAACGTCTGACGCAGATCTTGCATTTAGCGAAAAAGGTTTTACTTTATTTAAGAAATATTTAAAAATTTTATCATAAATGATCGTGAAATTGTTAAGTTACTTTTGAATAATAAAAAATTTCTAATAAAAGAAAATTACGCCAGACTTGTTTCGGCGCGAAGGTTTCAGCTTTTTTGGCCACTTAAATTAGAGATAACATTAAATAACGCAGAAATAAAAGAAAGATAAGCAGATAAAACGAAAGTGAGAGGGAGAGCCACACGTATTGTGAGAAGAAGTTTTTTAGTGCTTCTGAAATTAAGTTCGCACTTTATGAAAGGTACCGTACAAAGGTTTTTCCTGTCGAAATAAAGAACTTTGGCCTGCGTTGCATGTTTCTAGGTGTTTTATTAATTATTCTGTTTTACTACCTGCTCTGGATCCCTTAAAAAGTCTAAAAAGTCCATTTCTCCTGGGTGAAATTACACAAAGTACCTTAGATGTATATGGCACTAGGGGAAAATGGTCTTGAATGCGAGATCAAAGAGTCAAAGCGAAATATCTAAAGGTCGCTCATACAAAAGAGAGACAGAAAGAGAAGGGAAAAGAGAGAGAGAGAGAGAGAGAGAGAGAGTGAGATGAAGTGGCAGGGAAAGAGAAAGAGCGTGACTGAAATAAAATGACGACGGCTCTTCTCATTCTCTTTCCATTCTTGCGAGATTCGTATAAAGTGAGCCATTTTACGGCCAAGCCGAATTGACGCGGCGATGGTGATACGTTTTATGTGTATACCTTTTGAATTTAGCTCGAGAGGCTGTTCAACGTGGATTATTGTATAATTCATTAACTCAGTTTGAATGACAGCAATTAAATGGTATTATAATCCTCTATTGATTTATTAACAAATTCGAATTTTGGAAGTAAAGCTTTGCTTAATATTCATTAGCCCAATGGATAATGAAATAAAATGTATTGTTTAAAAACTATGTTGTAAAAGCAGAAAACGATTACAAAGTGTCGAAGTAATTTATGTTTAAAATCGCCAAAAATTTATCGAATCAAAAAATTTTCAATCGGTTATGATTCATTGAAATTACTTTTTAGTTATTTTGTCAAATAGTCCATTTTAAAATGTAGGATTATTTATGTAAAACAATAAATCGTAACTGCAAGTAAATGTTAGTAAAGTCTATAAATACCTTAAGTCTGTATAATTTATGATATTAACTGCAATCTTGTGTAATTGGGTTTCTTATCTCTTATCTTTTGGCAAATTAGGTAAAGGGCAATAAAAGTTGATTTAATGACTCGACATAGACCTGCACTACGTTTAGTGGTAGCTGCCAGTTGTATTAAGATGTTTGTAGAAAATAAATGTGCATTTTACATTATTTACTTACAGTTAATGCTTTTAAACAAATCCAATAAATCTTTTTTAAAGTTAATGGTCTCCGATTTTAAATTAAACTTTATTACTTGAAAAACATTAAAGAGACATGTATAGAAATTTTATCCATTAATATCAAAAGCTTTTATTACGTTATTAATACAAAAAGCTTTATTTGGGAGACGATATTTCATCAGGTATGACTAGAAGAAAACCATTTCTACTTTTATAAATTATTTGATTTTACTCTAATTATTTGTTAAAAAATGTTTCTTCAAGTTTAATTATTTTTTTTTTATCAAATATTTTACACGACATGCATAATAGCTTCATATATTATATAACATAAGTTCATCGTATTTATATTACGCATTACGTCATGGATATTAAAATATTCCTTTTGACAAATATTACGTAAATCCCGCAATATGCATCTCGCCGCAGCAACGAAAAAAAACAACAATAGGCGAAAAAGCTCTTCCGCAAAAATCCGGGCCGTGTTAATCAGTGTCTCGGCGCGACAGACAAAAGTAACGAGCTTTATTTACCCTGCCGTAATTGTTGTGTCTGCCCCCGCAGTGACCTGCGGCAATCGGATTACCCATCATTTCTTTCGCCATAAGCTTTCTCGTAATCTATACGAGCGATATTGCCAGCTAGAGATTTTATGTTATCCCCCTTAATAGGATTCGTCCTTTAAGGGGCCGAGACTCCCTAATTGCGATTTATCCCAGTCTTTGTCTCCTGGCACGGAGTGCTGGCGTGTTTTCTATTCATTTTCGCGATGATTAAAAGCTGCTCCCCAACTTGTCGTAGAGAATGAAAGTTAATCATTTATGTATACGGAGCCGTTACGTTTTTTCTTTTGGGCGATAAGCCTAGAAGCGACGGTTCGAGATAACGCGCGGAGGGTTCTCTTTCGCCGCGAGCTTCGGGCCATTAAAAGTTTTAACGGACCGACATATTGCGAATAATTGTTACTTACGTTCGGCGCCGCTATTGCGAATGGCTGTATTAATAGCAAGGTGGGAATTTGTAGTTTTACCGAGAGTTTTACAGGGCGATGTAATGGGCCACTTATGTGGTAACTCGCGTGAATTAGTTCTCGGAAAACATGTGCTTTTGACCCTATATTTCGCGCGGCCACTTTTAATTCCTTTGTAAATGTGTTTTTATGATTCTTTACCGAATATCTTTAAATGCCTAAGAATATTTAATTACTTTCACAAATTGTTTCAATTTAATTTTTATTATACCTAATTTAAGCGTAATTATTCGTAATTCATTCTTACCCAAACAATTGTTATTAATATTCATTGACTTATGTAGACTTTGTCTGTTGCAGGTAATTTGGTTATTCATGTATTGATCTGGACTTCCACGATTATGTAAGTCTTTGAAATGCCAGTGTTGTAATAACTATTCAGTACGGATTTATGTGTAAAATCCATGAATTTTAGAGTTTAAATTTTTTCGTGTATTCTCATTTAAAACAAAAATCATGCGTCATTTATCTTATAATATTAGCGGTGGAAGTAGCATTAATTGTGGAAATTAAAACATTAGTATTCAAAATTTAAAATCGCATTAAATAACAATAATTTAAAAACCACTCATGATTAGCATTTACAATGGTATAATGTCTTTTTAGGAGTTGCATCAGAATTTTTGTTTCGGATTGCTTCATTAAAAAATAAAACGATTGTTAAAAATACCAATTAGTCAACAACTGTGACGTAATAGTTTTGTCAAACAAATATTTTCATACATTTTTTTTTAAATAACGTGAAAGCCAATATAATTATTTACTAACAATTTTAATTACTTTAATTCACATACACATATTACAATTGCGCAGAATTATAATATCCCATTCAGATAATTTCAAGTAGCTTCACTATTAAAATTAATTTATTGTACTTGATAAACCACGTAAATTGAATTAAAATTTTACGTCTAATTAATTACACGAATTCAAAGTATTTTATACGCCGTATAATCAAATAATGCCAGCAAAATAATGACTCGGAATGATATTCGCACTCCTAATTTGGACCGAAGATATAACGAACCTCACTCAAATATTCAGTTCTGCATAATTAGCACTCGTAAAACGCGCAATAATTGAATCGCCCCAGAAATGCTTTTTTTTTTCCCAAACCTAGAAATCAGCAACGCGTACAATCGACAGCCGCCTCGTCAATTTTAGAGATTTCGTTTTCACGCTGCTCCTGCAAAAAACAGGGCAACAACGGTAATAGGAGTGATAATTGGAGTGCCGCGTCGGCTCTCTCGCGAGTTCAGATGTGGCCTCGAGCATCCGCTGATCCCGCAGACTGCAAACCGTTCTACAAAAGGAACTAATTAATGAGAAATACAATTAGACGCGATAGCGCCTATTTTAACAACGTGCGCGCCGCGGATTTGTGCAAGTTCCCGCTGCTGCTTCTTCTTCCACTGTTATCCAGAATACGGAATTGAATCAAAGATGCTCGCTGAGTAATATTACTCTCTGCGACATTTCTAAAAAGAGCTTAATGACGCCCGGGGAAGTCGGGTAATAAAACTGAGAGTTTGTCAACGTTGATTTGGACTTTTGTGGTACTTGATTGCGTTTTGTTTGAAAGCAATGAACAATTTAAATACTAGAGTTAGCTCTTATACGTATCTTCTCAAAATATTTTTGCTAGTGCCGTTTTTACTCAATCCATATCTTCGCGGTGAACAAATTGAATTGCATTTATGCAGTAGATTTGAAAATTAATTCTAGTTAGATAGTTATAGCTCTTCTCCATACATATAGTTATAATTCTTACCGAAAAAATGTAAATTTATACAAAATATAAAAATCATAAAAATAAAATATTCAGTGCATAAATGTTTGTACAAGTTGTAAATTATATATACAGAAATTGCTATAACTGCAGAAAAAGTTGTGTAAAAATAAAAAATCTATGCTCGCAAGGAGAAACGAATAGCCCTGTTGCATTATTTATAGATGCAATGTTTCATATTCCGTATTACTGCGCGTAAATCTTAGTTCGTTTTAATCAAATAATAAAATCTACCTAATATTAATTTGTTGTTTCTCCGGTCCTCGAAATCGTGACTCAGCACTTTTAGTATTTTATTATATTCTTCATTCTATATATATAATCAATTTTTATCATCTCGAGCGAGAATTTTGGCTAGTTAGATATTAAACCATTTTACTGTGAAGAAAAATTCGTACCCTTTGAGAATTACAATCAAAAGTATTACTTCGATCTCTGCCAAGTCCAGTTAATTTACTTTGATTAGTTCCGAGTACGATCGGACTGAAATTCATAATTCGGTAATTCGTAGGATAATAATCCTCGGTGCAGCCCTCAAGCCGAGGAGATCATGAATCCTTATCAGAAAATTAATTAAACGTGACAATCGGGTCAGGAGCAATCATTCTAAACATTACAGTTCGCCGTCGAATTCTCCGACTCTCCCGTCTCCTTCTCTCCCACTAGATAGAGTGACAATCATCGTGGGAAACGGCATTGAGAAATCCGATAGGTCCATCGGGGTTGTTCCGTTAATTGAACGGTTAACGCGCGATAATACAGGCGCTTGCAAGAGGAACATGGTGAAGAGCGAGCGAGAGGGTCAGAGAGAGAGAGAGAGAGAGGGCGAGAGCGAGTGAGGGTGGCTCTTCCCCGTGGATGACCCGGGAGGCAGTGGACGAGGATGGAACAAATGGAATTCCAGAATTGAGGTCGATCCCATATCGACCAATTGAGTTGTACGTGCTGCGCTCTAGTCGCATCCCTCTTTCCCTCTCTGTCTCTATCGCGCTGCGTTTACGTAGGAAGATCGTACGTGCATTGTTGCATAGAATTCGTCAGAAGCATAACGGGTACCTCTCTGACAGAGAGCGAGAGAGAGAGGAGAGAGAGACGGGAGCACAATTTCGTTTGGTTAGTCTCCTAAGTCCCGTTGATCAGAAATTGGGATTAGCCTAATCCTATTTGTTTGAAGCGCTCGGCGAGCCTTGCGGTTCGTATTCTGGCTTGATTGCGGCGAGCGCGAAAAAAGAGAGAAACGAGGAAAAGAGAGGTATAAAGGGAACGGGTTAACGTCGTTCTCTCTCTCTCTCTCTCTCTCTCTCTCTCTCACTCGGCGCTTTTACATTCTGCAGTGGAACTGTACTTTCGAGCGTAAAGTTGTAATCAAGCAAAAGCGAGCCAACTTATGTTCATGGACAGTTTTTTGTGCGCATCGTTGGCATTTAGGATGGAATGAGCAGTTCTGCGACAAATGTGCAGGGGGAGTTGATGATGGAATGTTGAATTTGTACGTTATTCTGAAAAAAACTACGACAAACATGTTTATGTAAATTTGTACATGTTTATGTAAAATTTTGGCCTGAAAGATTAATGAACTAACAATTATGACCACTTCTTTGATTTTGATAGTGTTAGTTATTAAACGTAGAAAAGTAAATTTGAAAGAGAGAATATTCTGTAATGTTGAGCATCTATTAATTGAACTAACGAATTATTTGTATATTTCAGTAATGTTTTTGGTGCCATATACTCAAAGGATTTGTAGTATAGGTAGTAAAAATCAATAGAAACGGTTCTTTTACAAATCAATTTATTATATTAAATGTCAAAAGTTTGCTAAATCAACACTTCAAAAGGATGGCCAAGTAACCATCGATACTTTGTCATATTTTGACATTTAATATCGTAAATTGACTCGTAAAAGAACTATTATTTGCCTTAATTTTTAAATCTTTTTTCAGCTTTATTGAACTGTCTGAAGATGAGTAGTGTATGAAAAACACTCGAAACGTCCTTACAAAATTGTTTTTAATGAACTTTGGTGCCAACGAGAATTTTGTAGTTTATTAACAATTAAATAAATTGACAAGCAAGTAAACATCCGTAAATTTTGTTAAATTTACCTTTCTTAGATAATTGGATAAAAAGTAATTTTTATCTTCTTGTAAAAAATTCTAAATTTTTTAATTCTATATTTTTTAATGATATTTAAAAATATAAAGTAAGGCTGCGAGAAAATGCTTAAATTTTTTACCTTAAGTTTAAATTTTAAGTTAAAGCTGTTTTTATACTTATTTTTCATTTAATTCAAAATACGAAAACAGAATGCAATTATCTTTTAATAGAAAGTAGCAGAGTAAACTTCTTTTGGAATGTTGAAGTTATTACGAAGTAAATTTGCTTTTCTGATTATTAGCTCCCTTTTCTTAATACTGTTTTTCACTAAATACTTTTTATTCTTTCTAACAAGTTAATAGTTTGCACACATAATTATTTGACTGTCTAATAAGAATGAGGCGCAAACTAAATGTTGAAATGTACTTATTTCGTGACGCCAAGCAATCACAGAATGAACGATAAAAATTATTATTCCTTTTATAATCCAGGTAAGCGCAGTACTATAAACTCAAGTGTTTTTTTATAGTTTAAGAATGAAATATTGGCGCATTTATTAAAGCCTTAAAGAATACAATATTCCACTTTTACTGCAAAAATTTACGACAACCTGCGTAAAAACTAACGATGCGCCTGCGAAAATGGCTTAGTTTATTACATTATAATGCTAATTGCACTGCACTACCTCCGAAGAAATTTCCAAAGCAAATATTAACCTACTGTAGATTTCTTCTCCGTCCCTTCCTTTACTAAATAAACAGTTTATTTGTGCGATGAGAAAGAGGCAATTATAATCAGTTTTATTTTCTTAACTTATAATCTTCAAACGGTAAAATCAATAAATAAATTACGTTACATAGTTATTTATTATTTTACGCATCGAATAATGACTTAATTGGGATTTGAGGGCGCCACTTATATCAAGCCGCAATTTTTCCGATATACAGATATACTTACAGTTAAGCTTGGAGTAGTCCCATTTTTCGTCACCGAAAATGTCAAATCTCATTAGCGCAAAAGCTTAATAGAGCTTCTTCTCATCGGAGCTAATTAGTACAGAGAGTTATTAGCCTGCTTTGATAAACGGATAAACGTAATTTTACAGCGGCCCTTCCAATCGTGTCAAACGTTCCAATCCATGTCAATCGTGATAGCGTTCGAATCTGAACTGCCGGATTACAAATCCATTGCTTTATCAATTGAACCCCACGCAGAAAGCACTCGAGCCATTCCCGCGAACTTTTCAATTTCATCACAATAAATTTCATTAGCCAAAGTTGCAAATGGAAACGCCGCGGTCGGCCCTAAAAAAGATTTTAGCGCCCTCTCATTATACAGAACGACTCATCAAAGCTTCCGAGAGGCGTGTTTGGACGAGTGGAAAAGCTCTCGGCTCGTGCAAAAAAAGAAAAGGCTCACCTGCCAGCCAGCGAGCCTTTTCGCGGGCAAGCAGGACTCCGCGCAAACTTGGACGCTAACGCGAAATCAAATAACGTCGCGAATGAAAGGCGGCTCCTCAATAGGCGAGTCTCGAGGAAAACCTACGGACCGGCAAGTTTAAAATCCACGAGTGTTAATTCAGCTCTCTTGCAGGCCACTTGATTAAACGGACACCCCTCCTCGCAAAATTTAATCATCCCAACTGCTGCGTCCAGCGACTCTTTCTCTCCCTCTCTCCCTCCCTCTCTCTCTCTCTCTCTCTCTCTCTCTCTTAGCGTCCGGTTCAATTTGGCGAGTAGATTCTCTCCGAGATTCTCGTTAACCAAGAGTGTACTCCGGGGGAAGCTTTTTGCTTCCTATGGTCCACCTCCTACGGAACGGCTTTCCATCCGCGCCCTCGCACACACACACACACTATGGTGACAAATGGAAAGTTTGCCGCGATAACGGGCCTTCTTCCTTTCTCTCTCTCTCTCTCCCTCTCTCCGTTCGGCTGTATAAGCCAGCAAAGTCTCTTTTCTCCCTTCATCTCCGCTGGTAAAAGAGGATCGATCGGCCCACTCGGAAGACACCGCGCTGCACTAAGCGCTCCAATTGAAGCGCTCTTTACCTATATATATATACATATATATACGCGTACGTGGGCCATCCCCGGCTCCGGGCAGTGCTCGATTTTCCTCAGGTTCTCGCCTTATCTATCGAAAATGGGGGGACGATATCTCGGCGAGAGAGAGAATGACCGCGCCGAGAGGAGGAAAAGGGTTGAAATCAAGGCCAGGTGCCGGTCGTTCCTCGGAAAAACAGGAGAGGAAGAGAGGAAAATCCACCCTGCGCCGGACGTCTACCTCCCACGCATTATACCACGGCTCTCTGCACAATGGATCAGGGAGAGCCCTACTTGTACATATTCGCGAGAGCAGCTGCACTGGACAAGCGACGATGCTCGAAGGATATATAACGGGGGAGGGCCGGAGGAGGGGGTGGGGGTGAGAGAACAATGGAGACGGAGAGACTCCTTAGCGAAATTAGATACGCTCGGGGAAGTGTATTTTAGCGGAGACAATTTTTCGTTTTTGTCCGGCGCTGCAGCCGGATCGTAAATTTGCGGATTAGTCCGAGTTGAAATTTCGAGGAACGGGAGTGGAATTTATTAAGGGGGAGGGGGAGGGGGGTGAGAGAGATTTGGGCTTTAATTCGGTTCGTTTGCCCGCCCTGCGTAATTAATTCTATAGCGCGGGAGTGTTTGTTTTGCCGGAATTGGTCACGCGCGCGCTTCCGCTGCAAAGAAACGGAATATTGCCATTTGGAATGGCTTCGTTGCGCCGGCCGGCCTTTGAGAGGGGGATAATGCATTTCTTCCGGTCCAGATGCTAACTTTTTAAAGGTCAACGAGCGGATTCGGAATGCTTAAAGCTGATTGTGTATTAACGACTTGGCATCATATATTTATGAAAGACACTGGTAGTACTACTAAGCGAAGCTTCAAATGTGAAACCAGGAGCGGACGAAGCAATTAATCATGAATTCAATTATACCCGTGTCGACAAAGATTACATCAAACTTTCAAATATTCAGCTTCCTTGACTTTGAGGCCAAATCCAATAGAGCCGCGTAATTCGAATTGAAGCAGCGGAAATTTTACACGATCGCGACGATGTCCAACTATTTGTTAATTAACCCAATAGCCCGACCGCGTCGCGCGCTAAACCTCGTCGCATAATTTTTAAAGCCAATTGACCCGGAAAAGCTTTTATCGTCTTCGCCGTAAGTGGAGAGAGAGGGCGAGAAAGTTTTCGAAAGCGCCGTAGGAAGCTCGAGAGGGATGGGTAGGTGGGCAGGTCCGGGGATATCACCCTCTGTCTTCCCTAAAGTCATTAAGCTCGATCTCACCTAATTGCACGTTACAACCATCTCCGAATATTCGTGCGCGCGGGGCCCTACTTATACCGGTCTCTCAGGCGTCACTCGTTACAAGATGCCTTAAAACTCGGAAAATCAGATTAACGAAATCTAAGGCCGGTCTAAGGTCTATACGCTACGCGCGGGAACGTTTATTACCGTACTAAGAATGTCTTACGAGAGTTTAACTTTCTATTTAATGGCTATTAATCATTAAATACCGGGGTTACGCAGTGAATTTTCTAGAGAAAATTTTATTCTAAGGGCGAAACGTTTAGGGCTTATGTTGATGGGAATATTAAAAGTATTTGGATTTTATAATACTTTGTATGTAAGAATATTTCATAACTTCAGTTCATCAAAATATTACATCTTTTGCAAATATTAATAATAGTCTGAATGTTGATTATAACGCTAAAAGAATAATATTTTCTAAGTGAAATTAACAAAATGTATTAAAAATTCTTGGCTTCTGTATAATGCTTTTCACAGCTTCAGCTGAAACGATTTAAAAAAATTAAATTAAATTTTCTATTGGGATAATAAATATTTCTTACGATATCAGACGTGAAAAATCCTTTAGTATTTCTCACATTCGCAATCGCGTGACAATAAAGTCTAGATGAAGCATCTGCCAAAATTGCCGATAAGACTACGCACGTCAATAAGCTTATCGTAAAGAAAAAGCGCCAAAGCTGCTTAAGGCAAAGAGAAAAATAGGGTCTTAAGGAAGAAAAGCAATGTTTTCCCTTCAGCGTTGATAAAGCAAACGTTAAAGCCATAAATTTATGAGCTTCTCTCATATCGGCCAAATAATTAGATAGAACTAAGTTGAAGAAAAATAAAAAATGCGCTTTTCTTTAAACGTTATACACCGTAATCTACCGTAACAATATTAAAGTAATTTGACCATATAATTTTTAAAATTGCTTCATTTCAAAATTGACCATAAAAATTTTAAAATTGCTTCATTTCAAACAGTCAAAGTATTTAAAAAGTTACAGAATCAAATTAAAATCTTATAATAAAAAGACAAACTTCAAAGCTGTGCCTTTTCACGAGAAAGGATCTCAAAACGATTCGAGTCCGCTTTAAATTGAAGGTTTTGAGCGGCAAAGAATCTTAAGCTTTTGCTTAGGGATGTCGAAAATCTTGTGTCTCTTTGAAAAAAGTTCTTAGACAAAGTCAGCAGTCCAGAGAACTAAACCTGTACGCGAATCCGAGGCAAAGTGCGCGACATAGTTGTCAGGCGACCCGGAAAACCTTAGTCAGAAAAGAGAACTTTTGCTAGATTGGAATAATAAGGTAAAGTGAAGTGCGTTTCGATGGTAATCTTACATTTCGTTATTTTGAGAAAATCTTGCATTACGTTGTGAAAATGACAGGATATAAGAGATAAGTAAGTAAAATTGACGGCGGTGCTGGTCGCTTTAAATATATTTAAACCGACAGATTTATTTTTAAAAGTTTACATATATGTAAACTTTTAAGAATAAATCTGTCATTACATATATGTAAACTTTTAAAAATAAATCTGTCATTACATATATGTAAACTTTTAAAAATAAATCTGTCGGTTTTTGAAAAAATTACGAAGGTGGAAAGCAAAATGATAGGCTTCCTGTCGTGTACATATTGTGTTTTATGCATTACAGATTGAAGAAACTGCAATAATAAAATTATGTAAGAAGCACTTTAGATAAAACGAATTTATTATAGACGTAGACCCTTACCATTGAAATCTAGATATTATTCCACTGAAATGTTTGTACAGACATTTAATTAATTAATTAATTCATAAACTGACTATAAACCAAAGTAAATTAAAAAAATGTCGAAAACATATATAATCATCTAATTTGCACAAGCCTTACATCTCCATAATTCAGTTCGCGTAATCTAAAAATCATAATCATATGCATTCGCAAGACCCAGGACAAGTTTATTTAAGCAGTTCATTACGAAGTCAAGTGCATCATCTTATTTCTATGCTCGCGCCGTCTTGTATATTAATACAAGATATACAACTTCGCTATCTCTTAGCGGCAGTGCATTTGAAGCAGGGCGCTGCCAGGGGGGGGGAACCCAATTTTCATAAATTTGAGCCGACGACTTAAGCAGACATTTTGCACGTCGGTTCGTTACATTGTCCCCCTTTGCCGGTAAGACTCGCGGCTTTTCGCTGCTGCAAGTCTTTGCCAAGTAGCGGCCCGAGAGGAGCGTGTGCCAAAGGCCTTGAAAATCCTATTTTCCCGGCAAGTACTGGCCAGCTAGTCTCGCTAGCAAGAAATTGAGGTCGACGAGCAAAAAAGACGGGGGACAAGAATGTCGGGGAGAGGAAATATGGTGACAACGAGCTCCGCGATGAGATATTCGCCGCTTTTAAGAAAACGCGCGGGATATCAGTGATTTAAGGGGGGGACTGCCACGGTGATTCTTCGCCTGCTCGATTTATCTTTCTTCTTGGAAAACCATTTTTTTTATAAGTTCTTCAGATTATTAGTTTATTTTTCTAATCAACTAAAATTACTTAAATTAAAAGTTGCAAGCTTTGCAAAGACATAATGAAATTGTGTAGCTTCTGCGAGGTAAAATATTTTAAGAAAGTATGATAATGAAAATAATAAGGTTTATCATTATAATTATAAATGTTAATTAAAATTTGTGAAAAATATTTTTAGTCTCACTACTTTTATTAACACGGTTATAATGCAATGAACTTTTTCATAATTTAATAATTACGGCACAAATGTTATAATATTTTAAAAGAAAAGGAACTTTTTAACAAAATTTATCCGCAAAATCTAATATTTGTCCAATATTTCGTTCTAATTTTTTTCTCTAGTCGTATTATTACTTACAATCATTATTTTCTAAAAAAAAGAAAATTAACCTTAATTAAACGAGTGTTACCACTTTCACCAGAATAAATAGCCTCGTCGACCTCGGCACAAAAAAAAGCTCTCCAGATTTGCATAACAAAATTTATCGAATCTCCCTGAAATTTTCAATAACCGAGTCCACAAGCCGAAAGCGCACACCATCATCACTGCTCGGCGCGAAATACCCCCCCGAAAGAAAATGTCTTGCCGGCCCAATAAGGGCGGCGGAAAATTAGATCCGAGCAGAGAGAGAGAGAGAGCAGAGACCATACGCGCGCTTATGATCGATCGCGGGGCGCGAGGAGGCGAGTCTCTCTCGGCGTGTAATTTAAACAAACTTGCACTTAGCCGATCGATTTAATTAAATGCCGGGGGAGCGCGATCCTATCGCCGCTTGCCGGCGCAAGCTGCCGCGGCATTATAAAGCAGCGACAGGCGTTCGCTTTACGAGCAGTAATCTGGTTAGATATTTCATGGGTCAGAGCGCGACTAATAATCACCTTATAAAGAGGAAAACTACACGATCCCCCCCACCCGGATCGGCAGATTGCACGATGAATCGGGGCCTCTCTCCTTGGCTTTCAGCTCGGATTAAGTTGTAATATCGATAATTAATTAAACGCTCTCCAGCCGGCGAGGAGGACTCTGATATTTTTATAGCCGGCAGCTGAGAGAGGCGGGGAGGCGGAGATGAAAAATGGTCTTTATGATTCTGACGGTAGGCGGTAATTAGCGAGGAGCTAAACAAAATTGACGTTCATATGTGAGGAGGGCTGGAATTGAATTAAAGGCTTCATTATGCGCTAAATTAATTAAAGTCCTTTTTGTCCACCCATCAGTTGGGGGGTCTTTTTTGAAAATTTAATTTTGCAATCTCTCGGCGCGAAGGGGGCGCTTGCGCTTCAATGAAAATATATTATCTTCGCGTAATGCGCGGTAGAATAAACAATGCAGTGCCGCGACGTATGAGTGGACATAATTGGGGAATCAATTTTGAACGAAGAAAATTACTTGCGGAAATTGAAAAACTGTGTAAAATTAAGAATAATAAAAATGTCAAGCGCATTGAAGGGTTTATTTTTAGTTTTTTAAAATAAATCAGACTCTATGCAATTTGTTTGTTATAGAAAAATCTGTCATGCTTTACTGTTAAATATGATTTATGCTTTACTGTTAAATATCTAGTTTTGTCTACAAAAGAAAGCTTTGGAGAAAACGTAATTAAGGAATTATATCCTTCTCTTGAAATCTTAAATTATTTTAACTAAAAGAGCAGCTGTTTGTTTATTTTTTGGTAATTGTGAACTTGAATGAATCGTAAAGTAAATGCACTGCGACGAAACAAGAATGATAAAATCTGCTCACAGACGTAAAGTTTTACTGTAAAAACATGCGTTAAAGATTTTAGACTAATTAGACTTTTCGAGTATAATTTTCTTAAATAATAACCTACCGAAAAGAAGGATAAGTATGATTACAGTTATTACTGTTCTTAATATTTAGTTCGGTAAAAATTAGCCTAATTTAAGTTGGCTCAATTTACTTTATAGCAAATACTTTACTCTGCACAACAGACTTATTTACATCCAAATAATTAAGCTTAAAACTCAACTTTGTTGCACTTTTACGTCCCTGTAAATTTAGTTCACGATATTCGTTAAGAACAAAGAAGCTGAAATGTTCTTGTAGAAGCAGTAATGGAAAGTTATAAACAGAAACTCTTTTTTGCAGCCTTGAGCAAGCAACTTCTGTTATGTCAAGTGCAATGTTCAGTGGTCTTAGCGACATTACTCTTTACCAGAGCTTACGAAAAGTCCGGCCAGTTATTAGTAGTTTCAACCAAACTTTAGTCAGCCATTTGATAGACTCGTTTATAAAGAGACAAAGACTTTATGACTTCATACAGAAACATTCATCCTGAAGATTTATTGAATTAAAAATGCTCCATTTGATCAGTTCAACATATTTCCGGAAAAGTTACAGAAAGCTTTATTCATTTTTAATAATCTAAAATTACTTTATCTTTCATTACGGTCCTGATAACAAAATTTACCATTGCTAATATTTAGAAATACAATTACTGCACATTTATTGAGGGCAATGCAATAAACAATACTGTAATACTATAATTATATTATAATTTTAAGATTAATAAATAGAATAAGTAGATAAAGTAATTACTAATATAGCAATGATTTAAAAATCTATCTAACAACTACTCGCGATTCTCACTCGTAAAATATGTATACGCCTATAGGCGAACAAAAAGCTGCCTTACATTTAAATTCAAATAACACCTTTAGAACCCCGGCGCATATCCGCGAGGTGAAAGCAATAACCTAAATTTTCGATAAATATAGCAATCATAAAAATTCAGCAATGACCGCATTTCATCGGAACGAGCAGAGAAAAAGAAGGAGTCAGCGTAACGCGCCAGTCTCTCTTTCTCTCTCTCTCTCTGTCTGCATTCTATGGAGAGCCTGAAAAATCGGGTAACGGCAAAAAGAAAGGCCAGAAAATGGCTCGAGCCCGAGGAAGCTATAGGTATACAGCGTAGCCGCGCCCAACTCTCCGGCAAAAAAAAAAAGAGAGGATCAGAGGCGTCCATTTAAAAGGTTCCGCGGCTCCGAATTCCGAGGGAACAATCGCGGCGCTTATGACGCGCGCAATGAATCTCTCCTTCCGCGCTTGACGCGAGCGCGACGCGGAATATCAATCGGAAGTCCGGCGCTTCCGCGCTCCGGCGCCTGTAAATAAAATAAAAAATGTCCCTTCTCTCTGTCCCCCTCCCTCTCTCGCAGGTTTTCCTCTCTTTTTATTTTTTTTTTTTTTTTTTTGCACGCGAAATCCAGCCTCGCGCAAATGGCAAACGAACGCCACCGCATTCCCAGACACACGGAAGCCTACCTACACGTGTGAAAGAGCGTCGGAAGCATGACAAGTGCGAGGCACCTATTTCAGGCCGTGGCGTGTACGTAAAAAAGCGGCGAATAATTGAGGGAAGCGTCGCGCGCTTTTTCGGGGTAGAGAGAGAGAGAGAGAGAGAGAGAGAGACAGAGACGAGACTGGTATATATGCCGAGTCTGGCAGAGGAATATTTGTCGCTCGCCTGGTTAATTGATTGCCCTCGAGGAATCAGTGGCTCTGAAAATTTTACGACGACCGCGAGTGGAATTCTCTCTCTCATTGCGTGATGAGTTTTTTTTTTGTCCTGGCTGTAACGCTCAAAGCTGCCGCTATTTTATTATCGGCTTTTTCGGCGTTTGCAGGGGGATTTAGGAGCTTTCCGCCGACTAATGATTTTAATTTAAGTTATGGCACAAAGGGTCGAAATTATTCCGTCGTGGAATATTGTAGCGGGACGATAAATTAATATCTTATTCGGGAGAGCTTTTTTTAATAAACAGTTATTAACTCTAGTGCGAGCATAATGAGGACAACAGTTTAGCTTTACACGAGTTCCCAGCCGCCTCGCGCTCGTTTATCAACGCAATGGAACTAATTGCTGTAGCTGCATACCAGTTCGGCCTCTAAAAGTTGCGGCGCGCGCTTTTTTTTTTCTCGAGAGGAATTACTCGCCGCGCGAACCTCACGGTGTTAGTAATTTTAATGAGACCCCCTGCGTTAATTAATTTTTATATAAAAAGAAGCAAACTTTCTTTTATTCCTGTACGTAAATAATATTGATTGAAACAATGTTTTTTACCGGATCCGAACAAAGTTTTTCGATTGCAAATTACTGTTATTCTGCTGCTGTATTTTTCTCGAATAAAAGATGGATATATTTTTTGTAGTATATACGCAAAAATAAAGCAGCGGGAGAAAAGCTACACATACCGTGCAGCTCTTCTCTAAGTGTGGAATAAATTAGCAGAATTAAAAGTAACAAAAACTTTACTACCGACCGCCCAATTGTCGTATCAAACGAAATCAATACACGTATAGTGTCCACTGTGGGCGAGTGGATCTTTTTACCCTCACTATACGCATTTGCCTTCTGCGTGGGCTAACTCACCTAGGACTCGTACTGCAACCTTAACGCTCGGGCAAGAAATATATATTTCCCACTTTCGGTACAGAATATTACTATTTTGAAGTATAACTTTAACTAATTAAGGTTAATGATTCAAGTATAGTAGGTGATCCGCCTAACGGTTGAATAAAGCAATAGAATATCCGTTTTACTGCACAAGCTAAGAGTGATGATATCCATTCTAAATTCATGGTCGTTGGCTCATGAATCGGCTCTTTCACGGAAACCGATAAAATGATTAATTATTGTTGTTTCAGAGGTTGAAAATTTAACTGTATTAAGATGAAAATGATCGTAGAAGAGAATAAGCAATCTTATTTCGTCCTTATATTAAATAATAATTAGGTATCGTAAAATAGCACATTGATAAAGAGTATTTTTTCCCAGAATTCTGTGAAATTTTTGTAATTTTTTTGCAAAAAAAAAGGAGAATTCATTTTCCATTACTGTAGAAGAAATTTAAATTGCAAATAATTAAATGGTTAATGTAATCAACTCGCTCTCTTGTGGCAGATACTTGTAGCCACTGTTTTTAATACGCATAAAAATAACATCCGTTAAATTCATACGTCTGGTAAAAACGCAGACGTATTTCTACAGAAGTCATCAGTACCGAGGTATTTTTTTTTGTTTTTTTTTTTTTAATTTAAATTTATTATGAAATTTTATTTGAGTACGGATATTTTAAAATGATTTGTGACTAATAGAAGAGACGTAATATAATTTTTATAAAATTCTTGATGAGATGAGTTTAATTTTTATAAAATTATGATTTCGAATAATAATTAAATTTATTACAATTAAATAATAATAATTAAATTTATACAAAACGAATTAAATTTATTGTAAAATTTAATACCGAATGCAGGAATAAATGATGTAATGTTCATGCATTATAAAGAGACTGACGTCCAGCATCGTTACATTTTGTGCATATTTTAAGACTCAAAAATATAAAAAAAAAAAATCTTTAAATGGCTACAAAATATTTAGTCGAGTAAAACAAGCCTTCCTTAATATTGTTCTTGAAAGCTTTCGTATTTTTATTGAGTTATTTCCAAGTAAACTACAATTATTCCCATGCATAATTTGTATACTTGGATTACAAAAGGAAAATTGCCTTATACACATTCCGCATGCATTAGTACGAGCCAGAATCCGTTATATAATTGATTTGCTTCTCCCGTCTCTTCGGGCGACGCGTCTCATTAGTGGAAAAAGTCGCAAACTCCCAGCTCATGAAATATTAATGAAATCCGAGAGTTTTTATTAGAAGCTCATTCCCCGAGAGCCAGAAATTCGCGAAAAACAAATTAGACATATTGGACACCTCGGCCGCGTAATAATTTCAGCCCCGTAATTATAACAACTTTTTCTCCTTTTTCCACTTGCCCATCGGGCGGAGAGCAACAGTCAATTACCATTTAATTCAAACGGAAACGCTATACGTCACGTATACGTATCGCTCCGGTTGCGAGCTTGCGACGCGCAAACGTGGGAGGGAGAAGGATTTTTATCAAGGTGGCGCGATCAGCTGCACGTACGGATCAAGCGGTGCGCGGTCGTTTCCTCGCTTTTTCTTTCTCTCTCTCTCTCTCCATCGTCGGACATTAGAGAGCGTATTTTCCCGCACCGCTACGTCTCCACGAACTAAATTATACTTTTTCCGAGCCGCGCGCCACTCGATTATACTTTTCGCGCTGCAGCGGCGCCCTGGAAATCATCGACCGCTCTTTCGTTCTCTCTCTCTCTCTCTCCCTTTTTTCCCTTCCCGGGAGCTTCCTTTTTTTTCGCGCGCGCGCGTCTATTATTCGCCTTTCATTTTTCTTATCTCGGGGAAGCGTACTTTCGAAGAAAATAACGAGCTGTCAATCATGCGCTTTTGCCTCGCGCTTGCAAGCTTTCACTTGCCCTTCTTTTTTTTCTTTTTTCTCTTTGCTCTCTTTAAGTGAACCATCGTCGCGGGCGCCGTCGCCGATATTTCTCATTCTTTCATTAAAAGCGTGTTACTGCCACCGGCGCGCGATAGCGTCTCGAGCGTTTCGTAATTTTTCCACGCGCGCCGAGCGGAAAAGCTCCCGTAATTAAGTTAATTGATTGTCCGCATGAATAAAGAAGGCGAAGCTCATTTGAAGCTCTTGTCTCCTCCTCCGTGACGTGTTTAAGATAAAAAAACAAAGTCCTCGTCAACCGTCGGAGGCTTACGGAGGAACGATTTCCCCGAAATAAATATAGATTTAATCATATACGAAAAAACGATCCTTCTCCTCATCGGGGCGGCAAACAATGAACCCGTTTCATTAAGTATCCCCCTGCCATTGGGTACACTCATTAACCCGAGAGAGAGTCTCCCTGCCTTCCTCGGCAAAACAAGGTAAAAAGCCCGTATCATCCCGCCGCGCTCTGCGGCGCTTTCGTATATCACAGCCACCACCGCTGGAGAATGAAGTTTTAACGCAATACATCAGTCAGGTGCGAACCGCGCGCGCGCGCGCCAGAGAAAGAGAGAAGAATGGGGTCTGCGCCGCCGCCGCGTCTATGTACGTACGGACCCCAAAGGGGAAGGTTAGAGAACGCGCGCGCGCACTTGGCGGTACTGGCGCACGCCGTAATGTCGACGTACGATGATTAATAACGGCGGCGGTTCTCTCTCTCTCTCGTTTTGCCGGAGGTATAGCCGGAGCGGCCCATTGTGCGTCGGGCCGGGCCATTTTGCTCGCTTGTGTATAGGTTAGAACGTAGTATACGTATCAGAGAGAAGGCAATAAAACACATTCCCCGATCCCAACACGCTCGAGATGTTCCGCGCAGCGCTGCAATATTCCCTGCTCTGTCGCTGCGCGCCGCCCTGCGCACGTATATATACACGTATACGTCTATATACATATATATATATATATCCCCCGGCAGCGCTGATGACACACATCGCGCAGTTTCGAACTAGCGGAGGCCGCGCGATTGGACGTGCTCTCTCTCTCTCTCCGCGATAAAGTCAGTCACGTGAATGGAAATGATTTATCGCGCCCGGATAAGGAACAAATTGTTACCGAGACTCACAATACCGCGCGCGCGAGCAAGCGGAGGCCCCCCGCACCCTTCTCCCACCTATACCAGAGTTGCGCTGCACACGGCGCGCGCGCGCGCGTGCATCCGCAAGGACGCGCGCAGTATCTCTTTTCGAAAAGGGAGGAGGGATGAATTTGCGAGCGGCCGTCGGGCGCTCGATGAATGCGCAAATACGTGTCTCGTGGATTTTCGAGAGCCGGGCTTCTAAGCGCGCGGAAGCGACGACGCCGAAGAGGGACGCGCGCGGGATTGTTTGCCGCGATGAAAGCGAGGGAAGGTATCGAAGCGTTGCGAAAAATTGGCCCGAACGCTGCTCGCGAGGAGGTGGTTCGCTTTTCGGGGGAGCGGCGAAATGTCGATAGGTCTCGAGAGGGGAGTTTGCTGGCCGGGCAATTAGAAAGTAATCCCGCCGGTAAAACGGGCTTCCGGATAGTTAAAGCAGGATTTTTTTTCTCTCCGATTCTCATATTTCCGGTAAAGCTGTTCAATAGTAACATTTGTAGGATAGCGCCGGGAAATTCTTTCTACGGATGGGACAATGGTTATCAAAAAATTTAATTAAGTCTTAAGAACCGAAGTAGGTTATTGAGCTTTTGAGCTTTTGCTTTTCGTCAAAAATTAATTCTCCATTCTCGAATGATGAACGTGGTTCGCACAAATCTATTTTTATCTATTTTTGCGTATGAGCTCCAATTAAATAATTCATAGATTTCTTTTTAATAAGATTACTTATAAAATATATATAAAATCACGCAAATAAATAATCTAATGAAGAGTGTTTATTTTTTTATTTCGGTAAAAAATAAATCGACTGGTCCGTACTGTCCAAAATATTTTTTATTTAACAATATTTGATTTAATCGTAATGCTATTAGCAATTGATTTTCATTTACTTTTGGATGAATAATTCAACTAAAGAATTTTCAGTCCTTAAGCAAAAATAAAATCTATACATAAATAAAATGTTCTTATCCATAATATAATTAAAAAATAATACTTAAATTTTCAGTTCCCTATTTACATTAATTGCTGCTTACCCCCTTTTTAAAAACGAAACCTTAATGGAAATCCATTAAACACTAATTCGGCTTGAATTTTCGTTAATTAAAATTTTTCCTTTCCGAATGCCGTTAACCCACTTAAAGCATTCGGCGATCATTGATACGCCGAAATTACGTGCAAATGAAAGGCAAATGAGGGAGAGAGAAAAATAGTCGGAAAGTCGAGACCGAAAATTAAGCCGCGCGAAAAAAGCGCAGAGAAGAGGAGGAAGGAGGCAGAGCAAACGCGCGATTGAAGGAACGTGTACACGTACGCACCGAGAAGTAAATTGCCGCGGCGGTCGGTGACCCACTTTTGCAAAAAATCGAGGGTGAAACGATCTAACGAATCAAGGCTCTTTTTTTCCGCCTTACCCTCTCGATTGTTCTTTTTCCAGTGCCATGACGACGACGCTGCCACTTCTCTCACTCTCTCTCTCTCTCTCTACACCCCTTATTGGGGAGCTCGTTACGAATTGCCTCTGCACTCGTTATTACCAATTTACATTTGAAACAGAATAAAGCTAGTCTTTTTCGCCTTTTCTCTCTCTCTCTCTTTCCTTTCCCTCTGTTTCACTCTCGATTCGTTAGCCGCTTGTCGAAGCACACACAGACGCGCGCAGAGAGGAAGCCGGTATACGAAGGAGGAGAGAATGGGAGAGAGAGGAGAGAGAAAAAAGGTAACTCAGTCGAATCATTTTGTAAATGAAACTGTGCCGAATATAAGCGCGGACGAATCTAATTAATTGATGAAGGAGCTTTGCTCGCCTCGTTAGCTGCGTATTTATACAACGAGCGAGCCTTGCGCAATTATTTTCCCACCGCAAACAGAAATTACAAATTTATACGCGCTGCGCCGCCGGGAAAGCTGGGCGCCTTGGTTAGGGAAATTCGTTAAACTCTATTTTCGATAATTTTCTTGCTTTCTTTTTTAATTAGGGGGTCAACTTTTGAAGGCTTTGGTGTTGCAGCTTGTTTTTTGAGAATCATTAGCGAATATAATTTGAAGGAATACTTTAACTTAAAAACGTGTGTCGCGAAGTTTTCTTGATTTACAGTATACTTTCTAATAGATAGAAAGATATCTTTTATTTAAAACGTATGTTAAAAATAGAAAAACTTATTTTCAAAAACCAGCAACTTTTTTAAAATGTTTTTACTGTACGCTTATTACATTTAATAAAAGAAATAACGAAATTATTATTTGCTACGAAAAAACTTTTTTAATAAATCTATTTAAAGTAAAACGAAAATCATCGTTTAATTCTGGGAAAGGTAATACTGATCTACTTTGTTAAGTCCACTCTTGATGTCTTTGTATAATTAGTCGCTAACTCAAGTTATATTCGTTAAAATTTTATTACAGATTATTCTCATGCAATGAATTTAACGCATAATATACTACATTTACTAGACCAAAAGTGATTTAAAATGTACATTTTCCTTCTTTTTAATGGCTGCATGCTGAGATAACTCGAAGCAAAAATTTAATATTTATTATACTAGAAAAGCTGGCCATTAGCAGGAGTACTTAAATCTGGATTTCAAGACTACTTTTTAGAAATGAATAGTTACCCACCATTTATGAAGATTTTACTAATTATCATTCATAAAGCACAAAGATGTATTTTAACGCATAAAAAGTCCATATGCGCAAAAACCACAAATAATCTGCTGAAAAATATAAGCTTCATAAAACTCAAAAGATTTACATTTTAGTATTCGGCCGTTTATTTCAAATTTATTTTAACTTTAAATTTCGAGTTTCCTGCAGCGAGCCAAACTAAACCAACATGAAAGGCTTCTCTGACAAATTTATCTCGAAAATAATTCTTTAAACAATTTGCGCGCAGGTGGGACTTTCAGTTGTATTAAAAAATAGCGAAATTACAAGCCTCGCATAAAAATGACTGCCGTACATATATGACCCAAAAGTAAATAAATATGAACGTTCCAAAGCCTGTGCCATTTACACCCGCACGACGTTTCAGCATGAATTAAGCTCTCGATTGCAGCCTTTGAAGAATTTTTCACTCGGCCAACTTAAACGCATATCTATACCAAAGCGTTTTATAAAAAGGTTTTTTTTTGGAATCGATGCATGCATAAAAAATTTAATGCTTCGCGGCCGAAATGTGTCGCAGGCTTTCAAGCGGGCTAAAATATTTGGAAATATTAAATATTGATGTTCGTCGGGATTTTTCGTCGGAGCTTTAAATTTGTAATAAGCAAGACCTATTTATACATAATCATTCTGCATGAAACCTATACATTAATATATATATTAATCAATAGTCCGAGTGTCCACAGCCATTATAAATTACGGAACATCTAAGAGGTTTATAAGTTATTACACGAGATTAAGGGTATTGAATATCGAACGGTAAACGCGAACTCGCCAAACTTTGCCCGGACTTGAGGGCGAAGTTGTAACAGAATAAACCGTCGCCCTAATAGTGCCTTAAAAATTCGAAATCCCCCATCCCCCCCGTTGAACATCCGACTCTCCGCCCGAACTGGGCGACAACCTTTCTCGCGTCCGCGTAAAAAGTTTGCCCTTCCGTGACGGGGAGTCGCCACACGTCGTCGTCGTCGTCGTCGGGGTGGAAGGCGAAGTTTACGTGCGCGAATTCCCAATCTCCGGGAAACAGCGCAGCTCCTCGCAAGAAGGTCAGATAAAAAATACATTTGAATTCATCATGTAAAATGAGCCGCGTCGTAATGGGGATTTTACGGCGTCGTAAAACCGAGTAGATTGGCTTCGGGAGGTAGGAGTGTTAACTTCGGAGGAGTCGATGTGTAGGGGGGGGG
>UCOM01000509.1:0-75956 GCA_900474385.1 Ormyrus pomaceus
AGCTTAAATTTTATTGTAGTAAACTTCTTTACAATTAAAATTAAAGATTTTACTTAAAAAATAACTAGTTTGATAGATATAATAACTTATAAAACTGTCCATCTACTGGTGTTGTCCATCTATTGGTGCAGTCACCCTATTGCGAGCGATTGATTTGTTAAACATTTCTTTTTAATTTCAACCTTTTTTTTCCAGCAAAAGTCCTTACTCCTTTTATTATTTATCTTTCGATCGAGCAATAAGACCATCCAATAAACCAACACGGCCAATGATTAGTGCCGTTCCTTTATCCCAACAAGATAGACCCCCATAGCCTTCTTTTACGTCCCGGCGGCCACACGCGCACGCGGAAATTGTTTCTCGAAATCGAGCGATCATTAAACAGTATCTTCGAGTCATTCGCTTTTATGATTTCCAGAAAACGGTTCCGCCGCACAATAGATAAGGCCTCAGTTCCCCCTCGGCGTGCGGCGTTTACAGCCTACAAAATGAATCGTAAACGATCGTGTATCGGCCTCGGCGATGATTTTCTCACCGTGGCAGGAGGGGGGGGGGCGCGGCAGGGAACTCTATTTCGCGCGCGTGCGACGGATAAAAAGCCGTAATTGCGCGCATGACTGCCCCCGGCAGAGGCTGCGTTAGGAATCGAGGAGCAAAGGCCCGCTGATAAATTATGCGTTAAGCCGAGGAAGGAAAGTTTTTCTTGCGGCTGTGCCGCGAGAATTTTTGCGATGGGATGAAATTCGGCTGCGGACCTTGTTATTGAATGCGAGTGTAATGGGGGCAAGTGTGTGACGTTATGAAAATTAGAAAATTCCTATGGTGCGGTAAAAAGATTTATTTATTCATTTAATGTAATAAGTCATCCGCATATAGGGAGATTATTCAATAAAAAGAAATATTCTTCAATAATTTTTATTAAAACATTTTTGAAAATCAATCATTTTTCTGACTTGAAAATTCAGTATTTTAGCGAATTCTTTTATCCAGCTCGTAATAAATCTGTTTGTAACAAAAACACCAATCGAAATCAGGCGCGCATCGACCCGAAAAAAAATAATTTTCACCCACCGAGCGCGATTAAACAAATGAACCGCGAGCGGGAAGTTTTCATGCCGGCGCACAGAGAGAGAAAGAGAGCGTCTAATCAATCGCGGCGCAGCATCAGCATCGCGCTCTAATCTGCCGCGGTCGTATACATTTAATTCGATCTTTGTCAGCAGGGGGCGGCGTTCGAGTGCAGGCACTCGGATTGAAATTATGTACACTCGGCGGCGCGCGCGGACAGGTAATGAGAGCAAGCGTCAATCCGCGGCTTCGCGCCGAATTGTTCCATTATTCCGCCGAGCGGCGGCAGGCTCTGAAAGGGTGGAAGACGCGCGCTGAAAGCTGCCTTTTTTTTTGAGGGTGGCCGCGAGGGTTAGGTTTGTAAGCCATTACTGCGACGAGGCCCCTTTGGAAAGGAGATTTATCGAGCGGATTAAGCGTGTTCAAGTGCTTATCGGATGGGTGACTGTTTTTGAAAGGACAATATTGATTGTTGAGGTATCATTAATTTTAAAAATAAGTTCTCAGTGTACGGTTAGAGGAATTTATTCGGGAGTTTTAATGTCGATAGCCGATGGTACACTATATATAATAGGTAAAGTTATAATAGAATTCGATAGATTTGTTTTAATAAAATGAAAGTTGGTGACGCAGTTGGCTAGATATATTTCACGCAAGTCAGAAAAATTGAAAAAACGCAGCTTGAGTCGACAAAGTGCAATTCAAAAGAAATATTGAAATCTTCTGATGTTTTTTTAAATGATTTTTCCGCGAACGGCCGTTCCTTTTTCAAACGGTTTTAAATTCGGGGAATTTTTCAAGCCGGATTAAACCGCTCTCCGTTATTGCGTTTTCTTGTAAATCTCGAAAAAAATGGGGAAAAAAAACGTCGACTCTGCCAAATTAAGCGAAATTTGAAGCGACTATTACATTGCGGTAAGCCAACTATCAAAAAGTTGGTCCGTTTCCATAAACTAGACGGGAATTTCGAAATCGCTTATTACGGGTATGACACTCGAATTGCGAAATTCAAATTACGGAAGCAATATGGCCTAATGAACTTTAAAATAATCCTCTTATTTGCATAAAATACGGCGCAGCAGATTTTTGAGTCTCGCCGATTACGAATATAAAATGAAAATTACTAAATACGACGTCCTCGGACCCAGACGCGATGGCATATAAATTCGCAATTTAACGCTAAAATATCCCTTCGGAACTCCTCCGAAAAAAAAATGCTCATTAACCCAGAGTAAAGGCAGCCCTCGCAATCGGAAATATTAGCCTCGAGAAAGAATCCTCGCAAAAAGGGCCGTCGACTCCGGCAAAACCAACACAGCAGGAGAGGCGGCTTAAAAAAGCTCGCACGCGAGAGATAAAAATCGAATCGCGCGAAACGTGAGCCACATTTGCGTACCACTTGCCACCAGCGGCCGCGGAGTGAAAAAAGGGCTTTGCCGAAACAGCCTCTCCCTCCCTCCCTCTCTCTCTCTTTCTCTGCGGAGTCGCGTGCCTTTCTTCGCTCGGAGTGTTTGCGCGCGTCGGGCCAGAGGCGGAAATGAGCTGAAAGTAACTGCAGTAAGAGGAGGGAACTTTCGGAATTCGCCGGCCCGCTACAAGCATCTGCTTTCAGCGATCTTGCGCACCGAGGCGCTCTTGGCCTGGAAGGCAAGATACGTTCTGCTCGTCTTTTTTTTTTTTTTCTTTGCGAGCCCCGAACTTCGTGCCTTTCGTTTGTTGCTGTTTTTTCAGCCGAGCTTACCTTTGCCGCTTGGATTCCTAATGATTTTCTTTTTTCTTTTTTGCGGGGGTCGTATTGCAGTCAATGTGTTATTATTATGCAGGATGAAACTCGTTAAGTGGGAATATATCTTCGATTGTATATTTTATCTAATCATCTTATTTCTATTTCAAATTACTCCGTGACACATTTACTGGGCTTATTTACGACGGATTAATATTCCATTATTCTTTGCGTACACTCCCAGCGTAGAACGAAAAAAAAGTCATTCGCGCGGAGAGGAGCAAGAATCGCATTCCCGGGCAAGCCAGGCACTCTCATTCGAATGAATTGTTCCATTTCTCGCTCGGCGCTCCTCGGCACAATACGTCGCGCCCGGCGAAAGTCGCGTTTAAATATTCACTCCGAACTGTAATTATAGTCGTGAAAGAGAATTACGCCCCGAGACGAAGTCCGCTCCGCTCTCGCTCGCAGTTTAGCCCCCCTCCGACCGCCGAAGGAACGACGACGACGACGACGACGACGGGGGAGGCGTGGCGCGCAAGCTGGATCACCTAAATACCTGAGAAACTTGATACATATTCTCGAATTATGTTCAACTCTGGGGATACGAACGAGGGGCTCGATTCTCGAGCGTTTTAACGCCGCGCATAATTTTCAGCGACGTCGTAAGCATTTCGCTGAAACTTGCCGCGCGCGGAGAGTGACAGGAGCCGCGTACGTATACGTATATAATATAACTTGACTGTTTTTGATGCGAGCCCGGAATTGCGCGCGAGAATTCTGAGGCTCGAGAGTTCCGACTTTTTTTTTTTTTTTTTTCTGCGTCGATGGATTTTCGGAATAGCTTTTTTGAAGCGGCCGATAAAGCAAGTCTCGGGGAATTTTATTTCGACCTTAATTCGACGGAGAAGGAGTTAAGATTACGGCCGATGGCGACATTGATAGATTGCGTGAGTAGTTCGAGAAAGCGGGAGGTAGAATTAAAACGTGATATTCCGAGCCTCCTTGAAATTTGTTTAGCGTGAAATAAATTTCACGCGGGGAATTGTTTTGAAAGCTGCTTCAATTCTAAAGAATCATTAAGATAAAGATAAAAAACTATAAACATTAATGGCAATATTCACTTTTTAAATTATTATATAGAGCCGAAGAAATTATAATCTCGCCATTTAACTCGTTACATTTAATAACAGATTTAAACTTAATTCACGATCTCTAAAAATTGCTCGCGCGAGCCTGCATTTACGAAAACCCCTTTAATTGCTGCAAAAGAGCGCGCTCGAAACGCGCAAATTTCAGCCTTCCAAGGTGGTAGCAGCCACCCACTGCGAACTTTGCCAAATTGATTGCGCGAAATTTTTGCGCTAAGTGGTAAACTCCGGGTGCAGTCGGGCGTCTCGAGTTTTCACCGCCTCGAAAGCGAAGTTCGAGAGAAATGAAACAGGAACGATCTCGTTAAGACGTCTTACACGTATACGCGGAGGTGAGACACGCGAAATAATACGGAGGAATTGCCTTCCGCGAGCGACACTCGATACGGCCCGGATATATGTGTGGATGTGCCAGTTTTGAAAGCTCGATTGACGCTTTGCGCGTTCGGTGCGTAATTTGATAGAAAAACTTTGGTGGTGTTGAAATAATGACGTGGATACAGTTTTTTTGGAAGTAATTTATTATAATTAATTGATTAAATGCATAAGTAAAAGGTAAATGCTGGAAATATTGATTCAGTGAATATGGCAGATCGATCTAATAAGTTAATACACCAGTAATTAACCCTTTGAATAATATACGTTGCATTTCAATCATCAAAATATATTTCTGTAGATATAAGGCGATATTAAATTTAACAAAATGAGAATGTAATTATTAACTCGATTAGTTCGAGTTGTGAACATTGCAAACGAATAATTTTTAAATTTAATCTTCCAAGCATTAAAATTGGTAATCAAAATAATATAATAATAAATAAACAATGGAAAAGTACACTTAATTTATTACATTCCTGCTCATTTAAAATTAATTGAACTTCAATTATTCTGCATAAAATATTACACACAAAATGAGATTTATTCACGTTATACCTGCACAATGTGAAGAAAAGAAAATTTTGCAATAAAGAAATAATTACTACAATTATTTACATTAACTGAATGTAAAAATCTTTTGGCGCGAAGACGCAAAAATATTAATATCTCATAATGTTCAAAATTCTTCAGTCTGAGAACGATACGTCATGAGAACTTTTCAGGTGTATCTTATTATCTAAAAACACGAAATGCCCAGATTTATCAGGATACACTTCCGTTGAATGCGACCATTTCGAATAAATCATTCATATACGATACAACGGCCACACATCTTTTCAAGCCACTCCGCTTCATCCTTGATGATTTTCTCAAAAGCCATTTGTCCCCCTTGTCCCCCCTTCCCAGTCGAAATTTCAAAAAGTATATACACTGCTTACTATTTCTCTCGGCTCCCCTCCAGCCAAGAGAAGATAATCCGACCAGTGTCCAACTGCATCAGCTGTAGTCGAGCGGCTATTCGTCCGTCGAGGGCTTTGCTCCGCAGTTTCAGCTCGCATGTTTCGTTGTCTATCACGGCGCTGCGGTCGAAACTTCGCGGCGTAACTTTGCATTTCATGTCTGATCTGCAGATACCAACGTCACACGCCGCGTAAAGCAAACTGTTGTTTTTCGTTGCCCCGTAACCCACTGGTGTAACTTCCTGATTGTAAAAGCTCGACGTTACTTGCGAGTTTCGAATTTGCACTGCGAAACCGCGGCCGGATGCCGCGAAATGGAAAATCAAGATAGTGGAAGCGATAATCTTGAAGGGAAGACATTACGTTTTTTGCGAACACTTAAAATAACCGGGATTTTGAACTTTTAATATTGTCAAGTAGATTTTAATTGATGTTCCTTCGCGAGTTTTGGCGAAAATCGAAAATCAGGTGAACTTGGAGTGTATTTAACAGATTAACAAATTGATAGCAATTTCGTCCTAAAATTTAATTTCATTAAAATCGAACTTTGAATGTTACTTATATGTATTTAATGATTCTATCCCTATCAGTAAATATGTTTATAGGTAATGGACCCTAAAATGAAACTTTATGTACATTTTCAAAAACGTAATCGTATTTTAATAACACTCTTCAAAAATTAAATGGACCCATTCTTCTCATTGTTGTTATCTCATAATTAGATCACAAAAATAATATTAAATTATCATAATGAGACGATGAAATTTGAGCGAGTTTATTGCTTGTTGGAAAATTCACTACTGAATAAAGATCACGTTAAAAATTTCGAATTTCAAACTTTGACATCACTTTTATTAACCGATAACTGCAAGAACTTTTTTATCTTTTGCTGAAAAAAACTCTTGACTCGCACAGCATGTTGTTGACCTAATTTGTTTGACTAGATTTTATAAAAAATTGTACGTTAATTAATAGTTCATTTTTAACAGAAAAAATATCCATATATTAATAATGTTTATTATAATACTTATTACAGATATTTTTATAAACTTTTTATTTGATCATTTAATGCAAATTATCAGCTGCAAAGTTTATCTTTACGATCAATTAAATGTTTATAGAAGTAAATTTGAAAATTCGAAACAAAGCAAACATTCTGTGGCTCGCAAATTACGTAAATATTTCCGTTGCATCACCAATGTAAATATATTATGCTGACGTTCTTGCTAATCATAAATTTTAAATCTCTGAGAGGAAATAAAATGTTTCATCTACTCATTTCGGTATACAGATTTTATTGGTTAAAGAAAAACTTTTTGACAAATAACGCGATAGTAAAAGGCATTTTATCAGCTATAATTACCAAAAAGAACAGACGCACATAACAAAGAACCTTACACCGAGCCTCGCATCCTCCTCCAAAACTCTTCCTTCGAAAAGTTGTAAACGTCGGCTCACCGAGAACTCGAAAAAAAGAGCAACGCCTTTTATTAAATTTGAACAATCGTAAAGACAATTTCATCAGTTATCCATCTCTATCGGTCTCCATCCCGGCCTCCCGCTCCCGGCGATCATTCAAAATTTCTCGTCGCCAGGCATCGCGCAAAGATAAAGAGAGAGAGAGAACCCGCGCGATGAAAAATGCCGGAAAGCCGCAGCGGCAACTTTCGCTCCGAGTATCACGAGATAGCCGACGGGGGAGAGGAGCCAAGGTTACGCACATATATCTCGACGGTGTAAACATATTTCCTGGCCCCGGTGTTTGTATTCTATTTCGATGAGAAACTCGACGCCCCACTCCTTTATTTCGACCATCCGTCTTTCGCCCCGCGGCGGCGGCGGAGGCAGCGGCGGCGGCGCTACTCTTATTCTCTCGATTGTTTTCTTATACTTGAATTTTTCTGAAATATTTATGGCTCGGGGCGCGAGGATTCAATCACGTCTGTGTTTGGATTTCGCCGATGGATTTTTTTCGACCGTTTTTTCAACTTGTCGTTTTAAAGCGATTTTTTGAGAATTTATATCATCTACGAGCTGATTTGTAACTTGTGAATATTTTTACTTTGTAAAAATGATAGTACAAAACGATCAATTTATTTAATTAAATATACTTTTATTCGGTTAACTGTACGCCCACAGTTCTGCAACAAAAGCTTCGTCCCCCTACCAAAATTCAAAATCAAAATAGCTACAACAATGCGCCCGAAAAAGCCTCGCAAGCTTTCCATTCAAATCGCAAAGTTTACAATCGTAACGTCCGCCGCGCGTCTCGCGGAAGCTCACGGCATAAAAGCTCGGCTCCCCGAAAAATTTGCAGTCGACTCGAAAACTTTCCACTCGAGACCTCCTCCAAAACATTCGCCCCTCTCCCTCACTCTCGTCGCGCGTGCACGTGCGTTTTGCATCGCGGCCCGCTAAATCTAAGAAGAGATATTTCAATATTGGCGGGCGCAAACACGCGGAGGGACTCCGCGTCATGTACACATCTTCCCGTCGGGCACGTACGCCTTTGCAGCTCCCTCGCTGCTTCTTGCGCGCCCAGTTCTCTATATGCATCGACCTCTGTGTATAATGTGCGCGCGAATTTACCCTCGCCGGTTTCGGCAAACGTTGCCCTGGGCTGCCGCGTTACGGGGGTTGGGGAAAATCCGGGTTGCTGCCTGCTGGAGAGACGCTTTTTGAGTGTAACGTGCATATTTTAATTCGTTGGGTTTTTTGAAAATAAAATTTTCGAGGGGAGGAGAGTTTCTACAAAATGTCTATAAAGTATACAATTGTTTGAAAAGAAAAGACGGAAAAGGCTATAAGTTCCTTATACATATAGATCGATCGTTCTTCAATAATTCCCTTATTACACGGTAGATAATTTAATCCTGAATCCAATCAATTACGAGCTTCGCCGACCCATTCAAAAATTCAATATCGCGCAGAAAAAATTGCATTATCCGTCCCTTCCCCTTGTGAAATTAACATTTATTTCAATGAAATTCCGCGAACAAAGTTAAAACGAGAACGTCGGAAGTTTTCCGCGTCCGGGGCGGAATCGAAAAAAAAAAAAATCTCTCCCACCGCTCCTCCTCGTGCACAAACATCAGAGAGATTACTTACCACAGAATTATCGAGTTTCAATGTTATCCTCTCTCGCTCTCTCTCCTACGCGCTTTCATTTTTCACTTTTCGACCCCCCTTCTCCCTATTAATTTTGCTTGATCCCGGCGAGCAGGAACTTACGAGTTTCATTAAATCCGAGTACATTACGAGACTCATATCTGCCGTGTAACTGTACTTTCGCGACGATTGGGACTCGAAAAAAAATGAGGGCTTGGGAGAGAGAGGGCTCTTTGATTAACTTTTTTTAATTAAGGCGACGCGCGCACTTATACCGGGATCCGAGATCAAGCGGGATTATCGCGATAAATGCGAGACCGGTCGCGCTGCTGCTGCTGCCGCTGATATTCGTGCGCGGGAACGTATCGACCGATGCTTTCTTTACGGCCGAATCTTGCTGCGTATTAAAGTTAGGAATGAAAAATTGTCTCGGATTTTGGTAAACGAACGTTTTAATTGCGATCAAAGTATCGCAGTTCTTTTATAATTTAGGCACGAATTAAAAAGAATTGCGATGAGTTATCTTTGCGTACTTTGCGTGCATTCTATAAGAAAGTATCTTCAACTTAAATTCACTTATTTCTTCTCAAAATGAATTTTAATCGCCCAAAAACCTCACGAAACCCTAAACGTGTTGTTTGATATCAGAGCACACTCTAGGAAGTTCGGATGAAATTAAAATTTGTATTATGCATAAAATTCACTTCAACTTCACTTTGAATTTAACGAAGTTTTGTGAAGTTATTTGTCTAAAGTTGATATCAGCCATTAAGAACAAAGTTCATATAAACTTTGTTAGATGATAATAGTGAGAATCCCTTTATTTCTTTGGATGTGCAATTATTTGCCGCAATGCCATAATGCTAGAAGCAACTGAAATTTAAACGTTGCTGCTATTTTACGCTTTTGTGATGTAACCACAAATTCGCTTGTAATACCTGTTTTACTAAAAATGCTTAGCTTTGTATACTTTTACATCCAACAATAATTTAATTTAACACGATTATATAAGCACAAGCACTACTTTTTACGATGAAAGTATTTTAATAAAAACTAGTAACGACTGCACACATCAGAAAATTCTTTTTGCGCACGTTTTGTCAGGTCGAAGCAAACGAGCATCCTCCTCGTGTACCTAATTAAATCCGCGGAAATGCTCGAAATCCTCCTCAACGAAACGTACGTAAACGTCGCAAAAAGCTTGACTCAAACGGAGCTCTCAATCCTCCTGACTCTCGTCGATTATCCGATTCGCCGATCGCGTCAAAGCTCCCCGCGCCTCGCCAGTCGTCATCGGGCGAATTCACTCGAGGCTCGCGAAACACACTACACGGGGCCGGCCTTTGTTCGCCGACGTCGCGCGTCGCGCAAACATTCGAGCTCGCGTGCCGCTCATTAATAATTTATGAGTCGTGCCTTTGCCCCGGGCGCGACGAGCGCCTTTTTTCATTCGAGGGCCCCGCGCGCGACTTTTTTTTATATCAATTATTTATGAGCCGATGACTCGTTTAATTCCATTTTTCCTGCCGCCTGCCCAGCTAATTCATTACCGGGGGGGAGGGAGGAGGGGACGCCTCTTCGCTCGCTCCGCTAGATTAGAATGTACGTGAAAAGTGGCGCGCGAGCCTCGTCTTTTGCCCCTTTTTCTGAGTGAGTTATCGCGCCGGGCTCATCTTTCCTGCGAGACTGCGAGGGACTCTTTTTCTTTAACCTGAATTTGATATTATATTGTGCGGGATGGCTTAAAACGAAGGGAAAAGCTTGAAAATTAATCTTGCCGCTAAGAGCTTTATTTAAAATTTAATTGTGATATGAAAGACTTTGTTGGGCTTGTTTTTAAAATTAAAATACTCGGGAATAATGAAAGATGGTGCGTTTAATATTTTTGAAAGCTTTTTACTTTACCGAAAATTCGATGAGAAGTTCGATAATGCATAATATAGAAACGCGTTAAAAAAAAAAGATCTATTATAAAGCAATTTTAAACCAATTACTGTTATAATAATTGGATATAGGCGAGTGGCAGTTTTAAATCGCGTATAATCTTTTGATGTCTCCAACGTATAACTCTATTGAAATATTCACGATTTTTCCGGTTCAAGTGTTCGCATAATAACTGTTAGATATATATATTCATACGCATTAAGCTCAAGCTTTTTGATTGATGGAAGCCCATATTTTCTTCTGTGTTTGCTTGATATTTATTTGCTTTATTATACGATATATTCTATTATTAATAGAATATATCCTCGAGATAAAATTTGAGTTATGAAAACGCATTTAAAATTGATTAAACTCCAAAAACGTGTCCATATTGTACACGTCCACCCGTATCTGATTAATCCTACTTAATGAATGTACTAGATATACTTTAGATTACAGGCTACAAAGTATTTAATCAAATGTAACCACCTTTTTCGGAAGCGAACCTGCACCCCATTTCGATAAGGCGATTAGATCTAAATATTTACTTTGTAAAGTAAACTTCCCGTAAATTTATTGCATGTTGAATATACATCATGAAATTATCGGAACTTAATGACCGCAAGCAGTCTACTGCACATTAGAAGCCGTATAATATCATATTAAAAATAACATTAAACCCGAATTATAAATATTTTCTCAATTCGCGCGAAACATCTTGGAAAACCGTTCGCTTTACCTCCCCCAAGCACTCGGCGAAACTCGCCCTCTCCTCGAAATAAGCCATCCGCTTTCATCGCTCCTAAAAGCCCAAATCCTCAAGAATCAATCAGCAATTCTGAAAAACTGGCCGCTGCCGCATGCATGGGTGCAGATATTGAAGAAGGAGGAAAAAAGAGCGCGCTCTCCCGCCGATAAGAGAATTCAACGTCCGGGGGCCGGGCAGCGGCGATGCAGAGCGCGGCGGCGGCGGCGGCGGCGGCGGCGTTGCGTTCGGGTATTAGATCGTCGGGCCGCGATTACGTATTCCGATCGGAGCCGATACCCGCCGACGTCGCAGCCCGGGTGATGGAGCGCTTTCCTCCGCTCGGCTGCCCGGAATGCGCGCGCGTTCCTTCCTCGTTTCCGCGCTGCCTTTTTTCCCCGCCGCCCCCGCTGCTGCTGCCGCTGCTGTTCTCGATGTAAAGGGAGCTTTCTCGCTGCCTTTTTCGAAACTTGGGATTTTTTTTGGAGTGACGTAAGTGGGGAAGAGAGTAGAGTTGGACTGACTGAAAGGCTAAAGTAATAAAAAAAAAAACGTGATATTGATAAAACTCTTAGTGCCGTTTTTAACCTTTTGTTTTCTCCAAAACGACGAAATTGTTTAAGTTTGGTTGAAGAATTATGAATTTTTAATTAATTTCACGTCGTTTGGCGTCAGGTTTAAGACGTCATAAAAGTAAATTTTACGTTTCCCTGCAAGTATATATATTTGAGTAAAGTAAACTATTTCTGGCGTCATGTTTTGAAGAATACGCACATTGAATTCTAGAGCACAATAACACCAAATAAGATATGAGATGTTTACAAACGTGAATATCTGAAATAGACTTTAGTAATTAGTGTACCGCAATTAACAAGCTAGAATACCAATAATCATCTAACCATTAATTTAAGATTACCAATAATCATTTCCATCAATTATAAACCAGCCGAATAACATAATAATAGCACACATAAATAGTAACGTGACTTTACCAGAAATAAACATACAAGTCCAACTTAACGAAACATTTCCCTCGTCTACGGGTCAGTCTCCCTTAGCACAAAAATAAAAATTTTCTACGAAAAAGCTCAGTGAATTACCTCAAGTATTACCTCGAGCCTCGAAAAAGTCGCCTCGAATTCGCTTAAAATCCCCAGCCGTAAATAAGGAGGCTCGCGCCCAAAAAGCCTCTCGGCACCTAATAATCATCCGCGGCGTCCCTAATCCTCGGGCATCTCGTGAGCGCGAGCGGCAAACTTCGCCGGGAGATAAAGCTGCCTCGAAAAAAGGAGGAGGAGGAGGAGGAGGAGGGAGGTGGCCTTTGTTGAAAGAGGGGGGCGCGCAGATAATCGCGCAACGACCGGTTCATCGCGCGCTATACCGTTTACGCTTAGCAGGCCCTCTCGTGTATACCGTTTACGCTTAGCAGCTCGACGACGCGGCGCGCCTCGCGCCTTGTTACCCGAGCGCCCGTCCGCATCCTGTTACTCGGGTGTGTGTTTAGTTTCGTTTAATCCGAGGCTCTTTCGAATTTTGACCCTCGAGCCATTAACCCCTTAAGTAGGCTGATTACAAAGGGATGAGACCCGGCTGTCTTTTTGGACGGTGCTAATATTAGAGGCATAGCTGGGATTTTTGCTTTTCCTGCTGCTTTTAGTCTTTGACGTCGGTAGTTTATTATTTTTCTTTAATTTTAATTACTTTCGCGCGCAATTTAGAGAAGATCGTAATTAATATGGGTATTTGCAGCAGAAAAATTAGCGAGATTTGTAATTCAAAACAACTAATGTTTCGAATTAATTAATTAGATTTTAAACTTGAAATATTCAACAGATATCTTTTGTATCTTTGTAAATGTCAATGAAATGAATTCGTGCTAATTTGCTTAACTGTCGGTTTATTAAATTAGCTGAAGTCTATAAGATTAAAAGTAAATATAATTTTGAAAAACCTTGAGTCTAAAGAAGTATGGCGTAACAATAAAAGAACAATAAAAATACTATTTTTGTGATAAAATATTATTCTACTAATTAAACGATCAAAATTATTCTATACACAGAAAGTCTCTGTAATTTCTCAACGTTGTACATCAACCTGATTATCGAGTTTCCATTAAACGGACAAATAGTCGCGCCATTAATATAATAACAATATTACAAAACGTTCAGTCCTCCGAGTTCGAAAGATTCCTTTGCCGTCTCTCCGTGCCCTGAAAATCATCCTATAACAACGTTATTAAACTGATAGGGAACGATCGAAACAAAACTTCCCCATCTGCCAAACTCCATTATATAGATTTCTCTTTGCCCATTTCCCTCCCCATTTTCATTTAAAAAGCTGATAATTCCACTTTTACGTCCCGCGGCCGATAGGCGCGGAAAAAAGAGAGCTCGCTTTTAATACAAAGACGACGTCGTTGCATTTATTTCCATGCCATTGACTCGGCGGGGAGAAAAATCTACCTTCTGTCGCGCGTGCCAATCTTTTCGCGAATCTTTCCGCCGAGGACTGCAAAGCGGTTCAATTTTCCTTCTGCGCCCTGCGCGCGCATTTAAATCAAGTTCGAGTGGCCGCTTGATCAGGGCGAGATGCGGGCCTTTGTTTGCGAGCACTTTGCTTGCTAGTACTCGATTGAATATTTTTCGAACAATTTTCTTCAGCGTCGTTTGAATTTCTTTTTCAGGAGCTTTGCAGATCACGAACTCGGAACCCAGAGATCAAGGAAAGTACGAGTGTGTGGCAAGCAACTCCGCCGGTACTGAATACTCCAAGCCCGCCCAGCTCTACGTAAAACGTAAGTTGAGATGCAAAAGCAAAGCTTCCACATCAATGTTGATTTCAAACGATATTTATGAATTTTGCATGAGCCTTACATCTTTCACCATTTACTGTGAAAGTAATTATCTCCGAAAGTAACCTATAAGTATACCTTTTCCATAACAAAACTTCAATATTCCTCATCCTTTGCAATGCTTAAAAAATATATTAACTGTTCCTCTTTGCCGACAGAGATTAATATCTTTAATCTTCTCGCGCGCAAACATTACTAATTGTATCTAATTTTTAATTCCATATTTGTCGACTTTTTCAATATATATCATCGATGAAATATTAAAGAGCGTTAAACAAAAGAAAAGCCTCGTTTTCCCCACCTTGAAGTACTTTTCACCCGAAACCAATAACTCGCAGCTAAACCACAATTCGAAATTTCAGAGCGCCGCGTGTCGCCGCAATTTTCGCGCGCGCCGAACCCCGTGAACGAGGTGGTCCTCGGGGCCTCGCTGAACCTGACCTGCGTGGCGGTGGGCGCGCCGATGCCGTACGTCAAGTGGCGCAAGGAGCCCGCGACCGACCTCACGCCGGACAATCAGCTGCCGCCCATCGGCATAAACGTCCTCGTCCTCACCAACATTCAGGAGTCCGCCAACTACACCTGCATCGCCCAGAGCGAGCTCGGCGTCATCAATACGACCACCTTCATCAAAGTTAACTGTGAGTCTTGAGCTCTTACGAGGATAGTGTCCCAACTGTGGCTCACGAATTTTTTTGTAACTTCGGGATATATTTTCTAATCTTAAAATATGAAGAAAGCCGCGTCCGTTCGGTCTAACGCTCTCGATTTTTCAAAAGTTATCAGCTCTTTTACCGAAAATCTAAAAAAAATTGATTTTTGTTTAATCACACATAACTTTTCAACAGTTAAATGTAAAGTACTTTAACTCCCGACATTCGAAAGGTGAGATCAAATCCTATCGATTAAAAAAATGTTGTCCAAAAATCTTATTTGTTCCAAAGTTATTGTCAAACAAAGAATAACCGTTAAAATAAGCTAAAATTACGTCAATGAACTTTTTATGATATTTTAATGGTCATTCTTTGTTTGACTATAACTTTGCAGACCGAACGGACGCGGCTTTCTTTGTATTTTAACATTAGAAAATATATCCCGAAGTTACAAGAAAATCCGTGACCCACAGTTGGGACACTCTCCTTGTTAGTGCATATCGTAACGTTTCGTTTTAAAAAATTTTTGAAATAAATTAAATTTTCACGCTTGAAAACAATGACCCGTTGCAGCGTTGCCCCTGGCGCCGGAGAACGTGCAGGTGTCGGACATCACGGCGACGTCGGTGAGGCTGAGCTGGTCGTACAAAGCCTCGGACGAGCTGGCCTACTACGTGATCCAGCACAAGCCGAAGCACGCCAATCAGGCGTACGCCGAGATCTCCGGCATCACGACGATGTACTACCAGGTGCGGAGCCTCAGCCCCTACACCGAGTACGAGTTCTTCGTCATCGCCGTGAACGAGGTCGGGCGCGGACCGCCGAGCGCGCCGGTCCTCGTCACCACCGGAGAGACCAGTCAGTACTCTTTGACATTCTCGAGGCCGTTTGCCTTAGCTAGATATGTGCTTGTTGATTAGCGCTTAAGAGTTGGAAAAAATGTTTTGCGCCAGGATGGGAGTGAATTGGTGGAGGGGTTTGATGGGGTTTTGCGCTTTATGAGAAAATTGGGTGAATGTTTTTTTTTTCGTTTGTTTTTAAGTTTATAAGATTTGCAAGATCTTTAATTGTACTGATATAAAGCAACTACTTATTAGTGCAAAACATTTTTTTCAATTATTTATTTATACAATATATTTTATGGTTTAAAAATAAGTGATGAAATATTAAGATTTTTTCAATTTCAGCCGAATATTTTAATCGAGAATATAATAAGTCAATCTAGTTAAATTTTCTTTCAATTGAACAATTAAACTCGTATACATATGAACAATTATACTTTGATTTTGCTGTAATAATTTGTTGAAATTCTCGATTAAATGAAAACAAAAAACCTGTAATTATGACTCGAAATATTTCCAACTTTCATTCGTTACGTCATACACGAGGTAAATCACGAAAAAAAAAAAATCACCATCATATCATGGCTTCGTGTACGCATGACCGACGCGAAGAAAAAGATAACGAGTCGTAAGAACGAAGTAGATTTTGTTTTTGCACCTAGTTAGACCATTTTTTGCACCAGAAATACAGAAAGATCTATTTTTGAAACGGTTTTTGAGGGAAAACTTTTGTACTTTTTTTCATGCCGTCGATACGCGGACACGTTCGAATTACATGTAAGTGACCAACAATAAAAAAAGTCATTTTTGTAGCACTTTTTTCACTTTTTCTCTGCCACTATGTCTCTCTATCACTCTCTCGCTCTTTCGCTCTCTCTAGATTTTTTCGACAACTTTTTTCTCTCTCTCTTCTTTTTGCACTCGCGCGTCAATTTTTGTGTCGGTAAAGTAGTGATTTTTCCGCATTATTACCGTCGACTGAACTTTGTACGAAAAAAAAAAGAAAAAAAAAATTATCACCATATATCTGCACCATTTCTTCCTCGACTCTTAGAGCACCTGAAATTCACTGAAACCGAGGGAAGACCAGTCCGCCGATGGACCCATTGCGTCCGTCGGCTCGGCGTAGAGCCGCGCGACTAAATAAAATTCCGATAGCCGCTCTTTTTGCGCGAAGAGAAAAGCTCTTCTCTCGGTGATGCGATTCGCGCTCCTGCAAACACGAACGAGGCGGACGGCGGAAAAGCGAGTCTCGCGCGCGCGCGACAGGCTCGTTCGTGTTTTCACGAGCGCTCAAAATGCACTACAGTCGAGTGAACCATAAATAATCGATTGAACTTTTCTATGCACAGCGGAATCAACAAATGGAGGCGCCAGTAAGTCAAAGTCACGTATTAAGAGTGCCGTAGTGACGTTGTCTTTTTTTCATTCACTACACCGAGAAGCCCGACGGGAGCCTCGGTGATTAAAAAATCTAACGAAGCTCCCGTCGGACTTTTGCACTGTTTTTTTTTAGATGAGTTATGCGTGTGGCACACCGTAGTTAATTTTTTAGACAACACACCAGAAAAGAAATTGGACCTTCGCACCCTTTTATTTGACAATAACACACGTTGATCCTTTTTTTTGTTGAGTGTTTTTACAATTCCTCACCCTTTTGATTTATCTACTACTAGATTTGAGTTGATTTTACTGCCCATTAATACCCACGTTTTAATTAGAAGACACTATTTTAGTGGGAAAGCGCGCGAGGAGGTCGTGGGGCCGAAACTAAAGAGAGACGTTTCTTGTCGTTTTGCAGAACCAGGTAGCGCACCTCGACGAGTGCAGGTTCGGCCGCTGAGCTCGACCACGATGGTCATTCAGTGGGTCGAGCCGGAGACTCCGAATGGCCAAGTCACGGTTAGTACGACCTGTAATCTAAAATCAATTTGCGAGGAACGCTCATTGCTAAATTGAGACTTAATCGAACGGACTTAATTGTATTCGATTTTGAACCTCTAACTTTCTTAGTCAGGAACGTATATTCGACTCTTGCGGCGAATAATTTACCTTCCGAAATTACGAAGGAGATTGTAATGAAACAAGAAACGTGTTTGATTTCTATTGTAAAATATCACTTGATGCTTAATTAATTTCTTTCGTATCGATTTTTTTGTATGCAGTCACTTCAGTATAAAGAGCTTTTAATTCTATATTATATAAATGCAAATGAACTAAATAAATAAATTAAAATCTATAATTGTAATTAAAAAGATCACAACTGACACTTACTGTTGTAAACGCGCAGGGCTACAAGGTATACTACACATCGGACCCGGACCAGCCGATGTCCAGTTGGCAGTCGCAGACGGTGGACAACAATCAACTGACGACGATCTCGGACCTGACGGGCCACGCGATCTACACGATCCGCGTTCAGGCGCTGACGAGCGTCGGCCCGGGACCGCTCAGCGCCCCCGTCCAGATCAAGACCCAGCCGGGCGTGCCCAGCCAGCCCGAGGCGCTCACCATCGTCAACGTCGGCGAGACCACGATCTCGCTCAAGTGGAACCGGCCCGCGCACAGCGCCGAGAACATTCTCAGCTACGAGCTTTACTGGAACGACACTTACGCGAAGGTACGGGAATTCGGATAAGGAAAAAGTGAATTTCGGCTGTGATTCTCATTCGAATGGGAAGCTTTCGAAGAAATTCTTTTGACAATAAACTGAATAGTAAAAGCTTTTTTTTTAAAATATCCGCAGGAGAAGCATCATCGAAAGATCGCGGTGATGGAGAACTACACGATGACGGGCCTGTACCCGAACACACTGTACTACGTGTGGCTGGCGGCGCGCAGTCAACGCGGCGAGGGCGCCACGACGATTCCGATGCCCGTGCGCACGAAGCAGTACGGTAAGAAAGACGCTACCGAGCCGACGAGCAGACAAGCGCGTCCTGGTTCTCCCGCCTCGATCCTCCTCGCGCCTCTTTCCCTAGGAAACGAGGCCGAGGAAGATCGGCGTCGGAAAGAGCCAAGTCGCCTCAAGGTAGGCCAACAGGCAAACTTAAAAGGCCAGAGAGTAGGAACCTTTTGCAATAGGGATGCTTATTAACTCCGCTTCTCGTCCAGTATATACAAAACATCCCCTTGCATTAGCTACCTTTGCTCTGTGTAACCAAACAAATATATATACAATCTCTTAACTGGAGTACAATATAGACAGCCACCTGACGTAGACTCGTTTTTTTTTTAACGGGGGACAATGATTGAATTTCTATAAGAGGATTGAGGGGAATAACTGTGTTGCTGTAAAACTACGAGGAACACGTGTGGGAGAGTGAGAATGACTGCATGCTTCTTTGCAAACGATATAAAGCCGTTTTTGGATGCCACTTTATATATATCTATATTATACGTATACATAACATACATATAAATTGCACTAAGCACTGCATCATCAATATATATATGTGTGCATTTTGAGCACCTCTTTTTTCATTCTTAACTAAAAGATAAAGAGTTCCTTACCTTTTTTGTATATTACAATAATTAGTTTACTTTTTTTGATCCTTTCCTCCAATTTATTTTTGTTTCTATACCAATGAGTCCAGTGCGATGAGCAATGATACATGTTGTCGTTCACTTTTAGCTAAGATGATTCAGGATGCAGCATTGCTCATTGCTGTATTTTTTATGATTTGAAGGTTTGATCTGAGAAGTTGACGTAACATACAAAAAAGACGCCTTATTAGCTGAATTCAATTTGAAAATCATAGTCGTGGATTTTCTTTGCATCCTTAACTTTTAAAGCTTTGGTTTTTATTATTTTCCTTTTCAACATTTATTTTCTTTATTGATCTGTGCTGTTGTACTTTGTGTTTTTATTCTTTAAATTATAAAATTTTTCCTTTAATTTTAACAATGCAAAGAAAATCTCGAACTGCAGGGAAGGAATCGAGAGAGTCCTAACTCCTTTCGACTCTCTCCCTTCCTTCCCGACAAAATGCACAAATCGAACCTTCTTCATTTCACTTGTTCATTTCACTTCTTCTCAACTCTATCCACCTGTCGCCCTTCTGTCTTTTGATTTGTCTCTCTCCCCCTGGACACCCCCTATAATCGAGTGTTATACAGTCCCCGGGGCTCCGCCTCGCAATGTAACCGGCCATGCGACCAGTCCGACCTCGATCTTAATCAAGTGGTTACCACCGCCGGACGAGCGCTCCAACGGGCAAATCACTTACTACAAACTGCACTACGTCGAAAGCGGCCGTAGCGACTCCGAGTCCTCGTACATAAGACTCAACGGCACGGAATTCACGCTCGACGAGCTGAAAAAATGGACCGAATACAGGATCTGGGTGGTCGCGGGCACGAGCGTCGGGGACGGCCCGCCCAGCTATCCCGTAACTGTGCGCACCAACGAAGACGGTATGTATCTCCACGCTTTACTTCATCTCCTGCCCATCTTTTTTCTTATCGCTGTCCATGCGATTTTCACGGACGGGACTCGCCCCTCCCCCTCACTTTCTCGCATCTCGTCTGCAGATTTTTTTACAGTGGCATTAACGATTCCAAGTCGAACGGAAATTGCTTTGATTTGACGCTTAAATCTGCAGGCGGGATCGAGCAGCGATTCATTACGATAACAAGAAATCTAATCCAAAACGAATTGATAAAAAGAGCCAAAAATATAAAAGCCCGCCAAAAATTCGAGTGTCGCCGCCATGCGCGTGAGCTTTCCAGTGCGAGCCGATATAGAGCGCAGCAACGATACATTGATTACTTTCTTGAACCGGGTAACGAAACCACTTAATAATTTGTATTCTGCACTTTCGATTTCAGATTCCAAATAAAACGTCAATTTCAACACCTTTCTTCCTTCAATCTTTGAACTCAAAAGACCGAATTCAGTGACGCCTAACTTTGAGTTTCGTTTTCTCTACTTTTTTTTCTCTCTTTTATTTTCAAGTTTAATTTTTTTCTGTATCTGTTTCTTTGAGTTTCACATAAAAAAAATATATCACTTTTAATACGAAAAAGATAAACCGGAAAGGCTTTTTGGCAAAGATTTTTGGCGATTTTGAATTTTTATCTGCGCAAAATCATTTTTGAGCGCAAGTTTTTCTCTGAGAAAGTTTTTTCCCTCAGAGCGTTTTGAAGTTTTAAAAGGAAATTTCAATACATTTTTTTTTGGCTGGCGATATTTTATATTTTTGGAATTTTTGAGAGAACGACCCACGATAAACTTTTTGTCCCTCCCACAGAACAGCCGCTTTTTTGCAGGTTTCATGCAGTCACGGATTTTTTGCGCGCTGATAATTATTTTTGAATTCAGCGATAATCTAATCATAAACATCATATTTTTGATAAATTTTTTACAGGGTTTTTTGCTAACAATGAACTTTTTGATGCTAACGATTTTTTACTAATGATTGAAAATCATAACGATAATCATAATGATAATTGACTCTCTCTCTTTTTAAACGGTGGCGAATATTTTTTGTACTAATTAAGAAAAGACTGATTTTTTTCGCCTACTAATATAAAGCTAAGTTTTTGACTCATGCTGAACTCATGAATTTTGTTCTTCTCTTTTTTTAAAGCATTTACAGGAGGATGATCCAGGTTTTGAATATAAAAAGCAACTAGTACTTAAGACTCACATTGCTAATACTAACCAATCTCGTAATAAACGTTTATTCATTATTCTATGTTTTTTTTAGTCACCTCATCTTTCACGTGATTTTATTACTCTAATTCTTTTTCTTCTTTACATTCTTTTTCACTCTAATTTTATTCATTTATTTAATATAAACGAATTGTCAATTTTTTCATTAAAAAAAATAAAAGAAGAATAGTACTTTTTTCAATAACTCATGAAAGACAACTCGTTTATATACTTTTAATTTCATCTGCTTATATCACAGAGCATAATTACACGCAAATCTAAAAAGATCACAGTGTCAACACTTATACATCTACATTATATATAATATAATTCTTTATTTTCTCACTATATATATATATTACGTATATAATATACTATATATATTTCTATATTTCTGAGATATAAGGCTCTTCTGTCTTTAGTTGAAAATTTAGTTTCTATCGTTTGCACATGTTTAGAGCATGCTAACTTCGTTTGTTTAATTACATCCCTCGGTCCACCATAATCCACAATAAATAAACGGATAAATAAAAAAGTTCGAACGCTCCTTGACTCCCTCCCGCCTCCTCTAAACTCCCTTCCCAGCCGGCTTCATCTGTTGCCGAAGGCCTGTGTCGAGTCTACGTTCGCGCCACACTTCTTTTTTTCTCTCACAAAAAAAAGACAAATCCACTTGAATGGCATGCCATGCACGTTTATTTTATTTAGTGCACTCAACATTTTAAAATTGCACAAGAACCTTAGTTCTCGTTCCGTCCCAAGGAATGCACGATAACTTGCCGTTGCTTACGAGGAGAAAATGTAAATAAAACAACGCAGGTTTGGATTCTCTCGCAAGCACCGTAAGCGAATTCCGTCCCTTTTGTTTTCGAAAAGCCAACTGCACCGCATGAATAATAAATTTCACTCGACACGTCCAGGCGTCGACCTTCCCGAGACGCGATGCCACCCCCTAATTAGCTAAATTCCGGACTCAAATGTATAATTAGCGAAATATTGGGAATCAAATAATCAAACGCTAAGTGTCTTGGGAAGGTTGAAAAGCGCCTCTGCACTTGCACTTACTCTCTCTGTCTCTCTCTCTATCTCTCTCTAAAGCCCATCTGTTTTCATACTTCTTATGTCAGAGGCTCTGTGTGCTAGAATTTCAGGGTTTTAATTATGTTAAAATTCAAAGATGCGTTCTGCGTAAGTCACTTGATAATAGCCTTAGTAAAATTTTAAATCGCTTCATTTAAATTCATGATTCAATTTACATATAAAAAGTTCCTTTGATAAACTTTTTTTTCGAGTTCTAAATTATTCTTCACGAAAAAAAATAATAATAATAAATCGGTCATATAGGTGTGCACTTGAAAGCGCAGCACAGCCTCTCTTTCTTTCTCTCTCTCTCTCTCTCTCTCTCTTTCTCTCTTTCACAGTCCGATATGCACACGCACCTCCTCTTCCCGTTCTTTTTCTGCACGGCGTCAACTTAGACTCGGCCAGAGGCCAAAGGCAACTCCACGTTCATTTTCGCATAATATATACGCACATCACTATAGCGCACTATGAATATAATCGAGAGATCACTCGCGAGAGTGGAAGCACAGCCTATAACGAAAAGCACCTATTCACTATTACTATATATCGTGTAAGCTCGCACTTTGTGACGCACCACCGAATCGACACTTGTTCGCGTTTTATATATATTATGGTATTATGGTATTATTATATACAACTGCACTTTTTTTGTCAATTGGCGCACTGTTTCTCACCGCACTTTTCACGTGCAGTTCGATCACGATCGAATTTTAAAAACTTTAATCACTCGTGCAATTTATATATATTAAAATGATTATAATATTTAACGTTTTCGGGCACTTTCGCACCGCACGCGTATAATTGAGTCGCTGCGAAAGAATGTTTCTGGCATATGAATCATTTATTGCACCGAATGTATTCGTAAATTCGCTTATTGAACAAAAGTGGTCTTGGAAGCTCGAGAGCTCGCCCGAAAGTGCATTTGGAAAGAACTTCGATAAATAATTTTTCCTGGGCGCAGCGAAATGTCTTATTTGCTTGAAAAATAGATTTCAGCCCCCGAAGCGGAATCAGGCCGCGATTTCTAAGTGAACCACAATGCAAAGCCCTCCTAAAACTACTCGCGCGCACGCGAGCAGCGAAGAAAATATGCCCGAAAAATTCCTTACGCCGACTCGGCTCTTACGCCCGCACAAATCTGTATATCTAAAAATCACGAGCATAAAAATACGCATTTATATAAGAGCACATATTTCTCGATATCTCTTCACCAATACTCATCGTCTATATATATATCTGTAAAAGCCGTACGTAAGAACTTTATTTATATCTATATCGCACCCACGTCTCGTGCCGAGCACAAAAAGCAAAGTCTAAAAAGCACCAAATCTATAAGAGCACCCTCAAGTATTTCTATATTCACGCAATGAAAGAAGAAGCAGCACCTGCCGATTGCACTCGCGTGTGCACCTTCTGCCAGAGTTGTATGTCGTATAAATTTGGGTGTCTGCGTGTGTGGGACCGGATATGTCGTCCCCAGGATAGAAAAAAAGAGATAATGCCCTGAATGAGTGCGAGTATGTTGAGGAGCGACTGATTCTGTACATACAAGTGTACAAAACCAAAGGACTGTTTTAACGTGGAAAAAGGATGAAGAATTTCGACTGAAAAGTAAAGATTCACGGACTTACCTTACGTATTTTACCTCGTCGTCGGCTGGTAAGATTAAAACTAGGCTAGTGACATTTAGTTTCTAGGGATATTTACATTCTTCAAACGTCTCAGACTGTTGGGATTTTTTAGATTCTGCGATTTTACGAAGAAGCAAATGTTCAATAATACTTTTTGAAAATTACTGAACTGAATAAATACGAAATAATAAATGCGAAATATTATTATTTTTCATACGTATTAAGTAATTTACTTAATAATAAATATGAAACTATTGATTTTTGTATTATAAAATATTTAATTAACGTTTACTTTTTGGATAAAAATTATTAATTAATATTTTTATAAACACATTATACAATTAATGTTTATTATTAATTATTAATTTATTATTTGTAGTTTCAGTAATTTTCGAATATGCAATTAAAATTTAAATATTAGGGAAACAAAAGAGTCGGAAATACATACCGACGACGAGGCTGCAGGTTTGCTGGGATGTGCTGTTTAGAGGTTAATTTTATTCTCATTTGAATACCAATAGCAACGTTCAACGAGACGATCTTTAAATGTTACAAACTCGTGCTTATTAAAGTGAATATTGCGATGCGCCGTTTTATAATTAAATATTACAAATTTAGAAGTAAGAAATTTGAAAAATCTAAAATTTTCAATGCTGAATATAGAGAAAACAAATACGTTAATAGATTATCTAATAGTTAAGAATGACTTACTGTCGATTAACTGGAGTTAAGAATTGAAATTTTGAATTGTTTTTTTCAAAATTTGAACATTTTTTTAGAATTAAAGTTCTGAAAATCAGGACTTTTTTCAGAGTGTGCCCATTTTTAACAACATCTATATTACTTAAATTTAATAACAATTTTTTGTATCTCTACTAAAAGTCCTTTTTTTCAGTGACTTATATTTTAACGTCGATATACCTCTTTGAAGAAGTTGCGGTAATGTATAATTAATAACATTGTAAGAGTAATTATTTTTATTTTTTTAATGGAATTCAAAACAATTAATTTTAATAGTACTTTGCATGAAAAGTTTAATGTGATATTTCGACTGCGTTTTTAAATAAAAACATAAGAAATAAATTTTTCAATTTGATTTTTGATCAAATAAGAAATTTTATATCTGCAGCATTTTTTAGAAACTATATTAATATTGCGCGTTGATCTAATTTTTTTTTCATAACAATTTTTTGCTCTGCCCCTTTTGATCATGTGCTTTAAGACGAACGTCTTCTTGCGTCTTATTTTTCATTTTCTTCGAGCGCAAGCTCTTCGTGAATTTTTCACTGACGCGTATTTTTATCGATCCGGGCATATACTCGAAATAAAAATGCGACTGTGCGAGAGTGAGCGAAACGATTTTTTTGAAAATTTTTGAAACACGATATATATGACATTTTTTACCATTCATCGTGGTGCGTTTTTGTGTTGGCATTTTTTGACATCTGCATTTTTTTAAACGAAAAATAAAACCAGATTTTTTATTGATCAAGAGAAGCGCGAAACATCCCTCTAGTCGAAAAGAACCCTTTAAAAATCAGTTCCCACTTTGTTTGTCCTCATTTTTTCTACTTTAATTTCATTAATTTTCCTTCCTATAAATGATTTCAATAGGATGTCTCGCATTGCTAAGACGACGCCAATTTCTCTTTCAGAATCATAAATCCTCTTTTTCTCGATAGCAGCGCAGCAAAAATTCTGAAAAAAAAACCGTTCTTTGGCGATGCGAGACAGGTGGACATGAGCCTTTAGCTATATTTTCATACTTGGAGTAGTGATTGCGCATGCCAAATAAAAAAAAAAAAATATTCTCACATCTCCCGCCTCTCTGCGATCGCAACCGAGGATCAAGCGAATTTTTTAACAAATGCAATCATGATGATATAATACTTTGATCGGACTATATTCTATATATAATACATCATATACTTTTTTTCGTCCATCTCGGCGAGATTTTCGCCTGCACGTGCGAATGCGAGTGCGAGAGGATTTTTTTTTCTTTCCCTTCTTTTTCTCAATTATATATTTCATACATCTATCTATATCTCTATATATACACATTTTTATATATATATTTCAATGTATGCATACGTGAGAGTGCGCGAGCGAATGCGGCAACGGCGAAAATGAGTCTTGACGAGGCGGTTGTGACAATGAAAAAAAAGTAAATGAATTACAAAAGAGAGATTAGAGGGTCAGTTTTTACTTATCAAATTGTAATAAATAGAGAAAAAGAGTAATATACGTTATCCATGTAAAAGTAATGGCCAGCCAGATTATTAGTAGATGCCAAAACTAATTATTACCTTATACATTTAAAGTAATATACATGCCACAATTGTTAAGATTTATCTGTTGAGAAATTACAATATTTTTTTTTCTAACACACACATAATGCGTAAAAGATTTTTAAAGCGAATTTTGACGAGAACTCTGTTTTTTTTTCCAAATTTTTTGGCGACTTTTGCCGGCGCAGTTGAAGACAGTGAGTATCACCTCCAAAACTCGACAGAGTTATGACAACCATTTTTTCGTCTCTCTGTTCGTCTGTGAAAGTTTTTTTTTCCTTTTTTTCCTTAATTTTTTATAGTGCATAATATATTTTTGAATGTCACTTTTTTCCAATATTTCGCTCGCCTCTGAAGTATTTTTGTGCGAGGCGGGCGCGTCTTATTTTTGCATCCTAGATATATATATGATATACATTTTGCTTTTTTCTATCTCTCTTCTTTTTTGAAAGCTCGATTTTTGTTTTTGGCGAAACGCAGCTCTGCTCCTTTTTTTTATCTCGCGCGAGAGCAAAAAGCGTGATTCATACCTACGTTATGCGCGTGTCGCGGAACGCCGCACGCGAAACGCGTCGAATAATAATTTTTCGTTTGCGCCCGGCCGGAGCCCTCACTAGTTCTTTTTTTTTTTTTTTTTTTTTTTTTTTTGTTTCTCTCTCTATATCTGTGTATACGTGTGTCTGTATGTAAATATACGTATTCGCGCAGTTCCGTGACTATTAAGTAGATATATGGAGAGCCGGCCAGTGGTAAATGATGGAAAAATACGAGCCTTTGATTTGTCGCGTGATTTGATGGATAGCGTTTTAAACGGCCTCTAAAGCCCGCCTATTTTTCGCTCTGACATTTTTATCGCCCAGAAACTCTTGATTCATTTCGCAATCATCGACGCACCAAAAAAACCAGGGAGCGCGCTCGTATTTCCGAATCATTACCCCTCCCCGACTCCGTAAGTAGTGTTGTGATTGCCTTTTTTTGAAGAAACAAAAAAGAGGAAAAGAGAAAACTGCTGCAAACTAAAACACACAGTCTGCATCAGCATTGTTGCGCCACATTTTTCGCGCGGACTCCTGGCGGAAGAGTCGCAAAATTTCAATGAGCCAGAGAGCTTCCGCCAGGCGTCGCGATCGAATACACCCCCCAGACTCCCCTTTTCAACAATATCAAACTACAAGCCACGCATTATTTTTTTGCGGCGCATCATCAGCCCGAAATTCCGGCCGCGTTTGCGGAACGGCGAAACTATTAGGCAGCTCGCGAGCTGCGCACGTTCGGGCCGATTACGACAGATCGTATAAATGGACTGTCTCCACGAGGCGGTGCCATTTTCTGTACAACGTGTAGAAAAAAAAAAAAAAACTTTGCTGTTGTACATAATGAGCGCAGCTGTACATATACATCTTTGATCGCCGACTCGCGAATCGTTTCCGGACGAATAATATTGCACGCGCCGGCTGTTACGTTTACGCAGGCCCATGAAAAAGGAGATCGCTCTCGTCAAATTGTGCGGAAGGGACCTGAGGTTCCCTTTACTTTATGTTACGCGAGTAAGGAGATCCGTTTACTCGTCTGCGTTACCGTATACTTCTTATCAAAATTAAACTTCACTTTTGCCGACGTATCTTGTTCACGTGAAATATGCATAGTTTACAAAGAAATGGCACGAAGAAATTTGCGAAGAAACGGCAAAGAATCCCAAAATTACCGCACTCCGAGAAAAGGTCGATTCCTTCCTTTTGTGGCCCTGCGTTTTCAGGCATATTCGACCGATTAATCGCGTCTGCTTTGAATTCGCGCCCGCGACAAAAGGAAAGAAATATTCCGCGTTGCGAGAAAAAGGTGTGCAAGAATTATTGGTATTCAAATGGAAAAGTATACATTGTCGTCGCATTTACTTTAGGGTCGCGTATACAGCTTTGTACGACGCGTTCGGAGATACGATTGAACAGCCCTGTATACATTCTGTATATGTAGAGTTACTTTTGTATGAGTGCTATCTGCTATTATTATTCTGTTCCTTTTTCTTTCTTTTCTCCCTCTACGACTGATCTTACTTTAATGCTTAAATAAGCATAGCTTATACCGAGCTTGAGGCTTTTATTCCGGATTCTCTATTGATTTCTATTAGTTTTGTCGATTAACAATTATAATTTAATTAACAATTTATTTAGTTTTATTTGCGACGACTCGCCGGGGAAGGCATCGCCGAAGATCGGCCCACTTACGCCCGTCTTCCGGCGAGAACTTTTTCGAACCGATGCGTTTAAAAAAACTCGAGTCAGTCTTCGAACTGACGAGACCGACTCCAGTTTCCTCGCGGGGAAAAAGTTTTCCAGTAAACATCGCGAGAACCTCGGCAGATCAAAGGCGCAAAAGCACGTCGTGTCGCTCTGTCGATCGTTCCTGCGATGCTTACCGCAAAACTTCCCGCCCTCGAATCGGTCCGAGAAAGAAGAGCCCGTCCCGCGAGAGTCTCGCTCCACTAATTTAATTTTTATTTTCAGCGTCGAGTAATTTAGCCACGCTAGAGTCCGAAATACCCCCCTCCCCCCCGGCAGACGCTGAGTTTAATTTGACCCCTTTATATAGCCTTAGTTCGTTTATACCATTTATTTGTGATTTTGGTGCGAATGCGCGGGTGGATGAGCTTAGTCGGGCTTGGGTCACGCGTCGAGAGCGTGCGAGCGTGCGAGATTGCGTGACTGTTGCGTGTGAGTGCGTGTCGAGAGGGAGAACGAACGCCTCCTGACTGACTTGTGTGCGTTACAGTACCCGGAGACCCGCAGAACGTCAAGGCCAGGGCGATTAACTCGACGACGATCCACGTCGAGTGGGAGCCGCCCTCGATTAAGGAGCGCAACGGCGTCATTCGCGGCTACCAGATTCACGTTCAGGAGGTCAATGATGAGGTCGGTAATATTGATTAAATTTGAAATAATTCATCAAGCATTTATATTTTATATCGCTTTTATCGAGCAAAATGGCGTTAAACAATATCTCAAAAAAGCCACTTCCCATTTTTCATTATAAAAAAGCAAAAGCTCGCATGCAATCAAAGCACTCAATAACCGTTTCGATTACCTGTACAGAACAAGAAGCTGAACGACGCGATTCGCAGCGAGACTTTGGAGAAAGTGCTGTCCGTGAACATCAGCGGCCTGCAGCCGGACACAGGTTACGATGTCCAGGTAGCTGCCCTGACGAGGAAAGGCGACGGTCAGAGATCGAAGCCGGTCCGTGTCAAAACCCCCGGCGGTGTTCCGAACAGGCCTCAGCTTACCGTCAAGTGAGTGTTGGCTATGAGCGCTATGAAAAGTTCTGTTAGTGGAATCTTTTTCATTCTGCAAGAGAATCTTTTGCGCTTTAACTGAGATAATGATCGTTTTATATTATTTTTAAAATTCAAAATAATAATTTTATTTCCGTATGGGTTTTGATCAAAAAGTTTACGAGAATACGTTAAAAAGCTTTAAATTAATATTCATTATTTTATTTGCAGAGTTATTAAGAGGGAAGATCCTATTGAAATAGAGTTGGAATGGAAAAGACCAACCCAAACGTATGGTCAGATTTTAGGATACAGAATAAGATACGGAATTATAAATCAGACCTTGAAAGAACACTTCATTGCGGGTGATGAGAAATTTACTTACAAAATTGTTGATCTTGGTAAGTTCAATCGAAAATACAAATACTATAACTATATTTTTAATACTTGATAAAATATTGAGGTTTTATACTTAAAAAAAAACTATCAAATTTTATGAAATATATATACAGCACTTAAAAGTACATTAAAACTTCTTGTAGAGATGCATTATAAATATACAGTAATACAGCAAGGAGCAATAATTACTCTTATGGAAATTTCATTATTTTTTTCTTACAATTTATTTATATTTAAACATCTTTTACAATTTTTTATAAAACTTACGCTAAAACAAAAATACAGAATACATTAAATTTATTTTATAAATCTTAAGATTTTTATTGTTTATTTGGAAATCTTGTTTGATTCATAAATGAATCAATTTTTTAGTAAATTACATGAATGTTCAGCAATAAATTTGATACAATCATTATACAACCCATCATAATTATAACTACGAGCAAAGTCGAAAATTTCTATTACATTCTTTACAGTAATATTTTCTGACATTTGCCGAACACAAATAGTTTTTAATCTATCTATCATATATTTATCAGCTGCAACAAATATTTTCATTGCCAACGTGCTTATCTGCTTAACTTTCCCTGTATACATAAAGTATAACACTTCTTCCATTACACCAGAATCAATATCTCTAATTTCTATTATATTTTCTAAATTTTCTTTTAGATCAGTGCTAAACATTGCTTTAAAAACAGAACTCTGAGATGCTAGTATACACTTGTGAGCTTTAAACTCTTTTTCATTCACTTTTATTATTACATCACTGAAATTACCACTGTATAATAGCTCTCCAAGATTATCCACATGATATTGGCTATCTAATAGTTCAAGTTTCATTTTGTCATTTATAGTTTTAAGGCTAGGTTTATCACCTTTTGTATTTATCTTCAACATAATTTTTATATCATGATTAGCCACTGAATCGTAGCTTACCATGTTTTGAAATCCATAACCAACTGCATTATCTAGAAATGTATATTCAGCATTCCGAGTATCCAAAACCTTATTTGTTTTGTGGTTAGATATAGATATGGTAAAATGCACTTGAATACCAAAGTCATTAAGTGAATGAAGAAAAATTCCAACGTAATTTTTTTGTTTTTCAGTATTACCATTAGGGTAAAACCTTACATGCCATTTACTTTCTCTTATAGTTGTAAAACAGAAAACAGAAGATGTAATGTATTCTTTGTTGAGTTTATACCTAAATTCTGAGTTTTTAACAATCCATTGATATTCTGCCTCAATCAATTCCATTTTTGTTTAACCCTTATACTTAATACAGAAGTTTAAACTTAAAATAGTGTTACAAATGTTATTTGTAATAATACGAACGTAAATAGGTATTTGTTGTTCTAAAATGTACACAAAGCAGGTGCTGCTGCTGCTGCGTACCAGGCGCTAGTTCTGCGGTTCTCGTTGTCTCTATTCTAAAAGCTTTAATTGTATATCGAAACTTTCAGTTTAAAAGATGAAAATTTACCTAATGCCGTTTAATTATTACCTAAAAATATTTTAAATATAAATGGAACTCACTGTTGAAACTAATCAATTCCACCAAAAATATTTTCGAATAAATATTTATATTTCGACCGTTCAAGATATCAGGGTAATAGGTAAACTTTATGTCCTGCCGATTTTTGAATTCCGGACCTCTATATATGTCGTACAGACAACGCATAGCAAAGCATATTTCTTTATTCTTAAAATTCGGCAATATCGTACTTCATAGCCATTTTGTATTAATTATAATGTCATCTCTTACTTTTATTGTAATAACATAATGACAAACTGAGCAGATATTAAATAAACTTAATATGTTTAATTAAATAGTTTTATTAAGCACTTAATGATGCGTACAAGTGCCATGCAAGTACAAAAGAGAAGAAATAAATGATTGGTTTTGTCAACTTGCTTAAGTTACTAAACTAATTTAACATGACACTTATTTTTCCATTAAAAATATTTTAATATTTTAATAAGCAAAATAAGAAGTTTTATAAAAACAATATCCATCTTTTTTTATAACATTTATACTTATAGAGACATATTATTAATATATAGTAATCTACCAAGGGTTAAAAACAAGTAATACTATTAATAGTAGAGTAGTAATAAAGAAGTCTTGGAAATTTCATTACAATTTTCTGACAAATTTATTTGCGTTTGAACATCTTTGATAATTGGTTGTAACATTTGTACTAAAGCAAAAATACAAAATATATTAAATCTAAGAAAGTATTTATTGTTTATTTGAAAACCTTGGTAAATTCATAAATCAATTAGTTTTTTAATAATTCAGACGTATGTTCACCAATAAATTTTATACATTCATTATGCAATTCCTCAATATCATAAGTATGAGCAAAGTTCAAAGTTTCTAATACATTCAGTGCAGTTATATTTGTAGAAATTTGCTGTATACAAATAGTTTTTAAATCATCCATAATATATTTATCAGCTGCAACAAATATTTTCATTGTCATGTTGCTCATCTGCTTAACTTTCCCTGTATACATAAAGTATAACACTTCTGCCATTACGCCAGCATCAATATCTATAATTTCTATTATATTTTCCAAATTTTCTTTTACATTGTTACTAAACATTGCTTTAAAAACAGAACTCTGTGATGCTAGTATACACTTGTGAGCTTTAAACTCCTTTTCATTCACTTTTATTATTATGTCACTGAAGGCACCACTGTACAATAGCTCTCCAAGCTTATCGAGATGATTTTGACTCTTTAATAGTTCCAATTTCATTTGGTCATTTATAGCTTTAATACTAGCTTCTTCACCTTGTGTATTAATCTTGCATATAATTTTTATATCATCATTGGCCACTAAATCATAGTTTACCGTGTTTGGAAATCCATAAGCACATCTATTAGGTGGAAATGTATATTCAGCATTCTGAGTATACAAAATCTTATTTGTTTTACATTTGGATATAGATATGGTAAAATTTACTTTAATATCAAAGTCATTAAGTGACTTAAGATAAATTGCCACGCAATTCCTGTTTGATTCCCTATCACCTTGAGGAGAAAAGTTTATTTTCCATACACATTCTGTTATAGTTTTAGAAGAGAAAACAGGAGATGAAATGTACTCGCCGTATTGTTTAAGTCTAAATTCGGATTTTTTAACAATCCATTGATATTCTGCTTCAATCAATTCCATTTTTGTTTAACACTTACACTTAATAATAAAATTTAAACTTAAAATAGTGTTACAAATTTTATTTGTAATAATCTAATGATACTAATGTAAATAGGAAAGGAATCCGTTCTGAAATATACACAAAGTGCACTGCTGCTGCGGCTGGGGCTAGTTTTGCGCTTCTCGTTGTTTCTGTTCTATATGATTTAATTGTTTATTAAAACTTTCGATATGAAAGATGAAAATTTACCTAATACCAATTAATTATTATCTAAAAATTTTTAATGCACATTAAACACGTTGAAACTAATGAATTCCATCAAATACGTTTTAGAACAAATATTTATATTTCAATCTCCGGCGGAAAATACGTAGAGCTCTTTTGTTCTTGCTTCAGATCGTTCAAGATATCAGGAATATTTTAGTGCGTGAGAACTTGAGAAGTGGTGCAATCGGTTGTAAAAACATGAAACAAGTCCAACCCTGTTACAAAATGAAAATCGGATATTCTTGTTCAATACATTAATAGAAATAAATCTTTGATTACTTTAGGTGGCAACATGGTTGAACTTAATGTTTTTTTTGAACGATGGCACCCACTTATCACTAGAAATATAGTGACTTTCGGAAGACATAGACGGCAGACATTTCTGGACTCGGCCTCTATATATGTCGTTCCAGCACAAAATATATTACTTTTGTTATTAGAACTTGGGATATCGTACATCATTTTGTAGCTGTGCCAATTCTCCTTACTAGCTTTTATTCTAATAACATGATGTGATGACTAACTGAGCATATATTTTATTTTTTTTCTACCAAGCAGATATTAAATAAACTTATGTTTAGTTGAATGGTTTTATTCATCATCTAAATGATGCGTGCAAGCGTCATGCTCATGTAAAAGAGAAAATGAATGAACGTTTAGGTATCAATCTGGGTAACTTACTACACTAATAATTTAACTACATTATATTTATTATTTCATTCAAAATATTTTAATAATACAAATAAGATTTACAAGAAAAATATCTAACTTTTTTATAAAGGATATTTAATACATAGTAATTTAGCAAGGGGTAAAAAAGAAGTGCAGTCCAAAAAAATGTATAATTGTAGAGTAGTAATAAAATAAAGGAGTCTTGGAAATTTCATTAAAATTTTCTTACAAATTTATTTACATTTAAGAATCTTTTATAATTGGTTGTACAACTTATATTAAAGCAAATAAACTTATATTAAAGCAAAAATACAAAATATATTAAATTTAAGAAAATATTTATTGTTTATTTGGAAACTTTGTTTAATTCATAACTTAATTAGTTTTCTAATAAATCAGAAGTATGTTCACCAATGAATTTTATACAGTTCTTTTGCAATCCATCATGATCACAACTACGAGCAAAGTCCAAAATTTCTAATACATTCTTTACTGTAATATTTTTAGAAAGTTGTTGAATACAAATAGTTTTTAATCCATCTATAAAATATTTATCAGCTGCAATAAATATTTTCATTCTCATTTGGTTGCTTGCCTGTTTAACTTTTCCTGTATACATAAAGTATAATACTTCTTCCATTACACCAGAATCAATATCTATAATTTCTATTATATTATCCAAATTTTCTTTTACATTGTTATTAAACATTGCTCTAAAAACTGAACTCTTAGATGCTAGTATACATTTGTGAGCTTTAAACTTCTTTTCATTTACTTTTATTATTACATCACTGAAATCCCCACTATACAATAGTTCTCCAAACTTTTCAAACTCTTTGAGACAACATTGATTCTCTAATAGTTCCAATTCCATTTCGTCATTTATAGCTTTAATGCTAGATTCATCACCTTGTGTATTTATCTTGCATATGATTTTTATATCACCATCGGCCACTACACCATAGTTTACTATTTTTCCAAATCCAAAACCATCTGTTTTATTAGATTCAAATGTATATTCAGTATCCAAAGTGCTCAAAATCTTGTTTGTTTTACACTTATATACAGATATAGTAAAATGTACTTGAATATCAAAGTCATTAAGTGAAAAAAGAAAAATTCCAACGTTATTTTTGGATGATTCAATATTACCCTGAGGATAAAACTTTATATTCCATTTACATTCTCTTGTAGTTTTAAAGGAGAATGTAGGAGATGAAATGTATTCGCCATGTTTTTTAGGTCTAAATTCGGAATTTTTAACAATCCATTGATATTCTACCCCAATCACATCCATTTTTGTTTAACACTTATACTTAAAAAAAGTTTAAACTTATAAAATAGTGTTACAAATGTTCTTTGTAAAATAGATATCTGCTCTAAGATGTATGTACACAAAGCAAGTGCTGCTGCTGCTGTATACCGGGCGCTAGTTCTGCGGTTCTCGTTGTTTCTATTCTAAAAGCTTTAATTGTGGGCGTATTCCGAAACTTGGGCGTCCGCGGCGCCCACTTTTTAAAAAATCTAGATATACGGAACGTTCCGTAATCTGTAGCATGATCTGTTTCGTATGGTAACGCTCAGCTTTAGAATATAAAGGCTTAGACAAGTGGTGCCATCGTTGAAAAAAAAACATTAAGTTACGGTTGCTGTAAGAACTAAGAAATCAAGTAGATATAACTTATAACTTATATTATAAAATTGGCGCACATGATAATTTACAACCCGAATATCAATAGTATATCTTTACTTATAGCCTATAAGTAAAGATATACTATTGATATTCGGGTTGTAAATTATCATGTGCGCCAATTTTGAAATGAAAATTTACAAGAAAATATCTTTTATTACGCCTTTTTGTTGATCTTCTCTCACAGACACGCACACACGCGCGCGCGAAATAATAATTCAAGACAGCTCGCCAATTTATAATCTCTAATAATTTGGCTTGCAGAGGAGCGGGGCGTCGACTACGAGTTCCGAGTGTCCGGCAAGAACGCGATGGGCTACGGCCAGGAGATGGTGCGCAACTGGTTCAGCGAGGAGAGCAACCCCAAGGGTCCACCGACGAACCTCACTTACAACTTCCAGACCCCCGACACCGTCTGCGTTACGTGGGACCCGCCGCTGCCACGCTTCAGGAACGGACGCATCACCTCCTACAACGTCCAGTTCCACAAGAAGAACGATCACACCAGCGAGGTCAGTTTATTATACCTTGGAGGATTCTTTCTTTGTACAATCTTAAAAATTTACTTTCATAATAATTTGTGTGTGATATTAGATAAAAAAAAGCCAAATTAAATTAAAAGAATTTTATATTTTACTTATGTTAGAAAATTTTTCGAGTAATCTTCTGTACCCATAAAATTTAATATAATAATTGCGTTAAACTTTTCGTTTAATCTAAATCTTATCAATCTTTTGTAAAAAGCATACCACATTAAATCACAATTTCATAAATATTCCAATCAAATATAACGGTATAATTCTACATCTATAACTCTCAAAAATAAACGCTATAACTGATCTACATTACATTAAATCAGGTAACGCGCAACACAACCACGAATCGTGCGGTTTTCACCAACCTCGAGGAAGGCACAGAGTACGTGTTCCACGTGAAGGCGTACACGAAGCGCGGCGAGGGCCCTTATTCGGAGAAGATCACGATCGTCACGGACAAGGACATCGGCAGAGCACCTATGTCTGTCAAAGCTGTCGCCACCTCGGAAACCAGCGTTGAGGTACGCAGTTGCAAGCTGCCCCGTATCTATTAACAACTTTTTATATTAATTAAATTTTGCTAAATATTGCAAGTACCTAATAAACGATTAGGAGAAGGCTAATATTAATTGAAATTAGATAAAGATATTTTTCAATCTTCGTGTTTCTAATGTAAAAAAAAATCCTCAGGTATGGTGGGAACCAGTTCCGAATCGCGGCAAGATAATCGGTTATCAGATCTTCTACACGACAACGGCGGTCGAGGATCTGGACGAGTGGAAGAACAAGACGGTAGGTCTGACAGAGTCGGCGGAGCTGACGAATCTGGAGAAGTTCGCGCAATACGCGGTGGCGGTGGCAGCGCGGTATAAGAACAGCCTAGGCCGCCTGAGCGAGAAGGTGACGGTGAAGGTATATCCAGAGGACGTGCCGCTGGACCTGCGCGCGCCGGAGGTCTCGACCCATTCGATGAAGTTGTCCTGGTCAACGCCCATCAGGCTGAACCCCGTCAGCTACAAGATCTCCTTCAACGCCGTTAAGCAGTTCGTTGACTCGCAGGGCATCACCCAGACGCAAGTTGTACCTAAGCGGACCATCACTCTCAATGCTCAGACTAACAAAGTCGACATAACGGATTTGCAGCCGTTTACTACCTACAACGTTAATGTAAGCGCCGTACCCTCCGACGGACAGTACAAGCCGCCGTCGAAAATTACTGTCACAACTCAGATGGCTGCTCCTAAACCAATGGTCGGACCTGCTTTTTACGGAGTTCTTAATGGAGAAGAGATTCAGGTGAGGATTCCCTTTTTTTATTCCTCGGTAAAAGTAAAATTTTGTAATAGAACTAACATTTTCTTTGAAAATAAAATATGCGCTTATATATACCCTAAAAAATATAATACAAAATGCATACAAGCCCTAAAATTTTGTTTAGATAGAATATGGATCAATTCGTTACCGCAATTTTTATGAAGCTATTAAATAAGTTACTGATTTGATTAGAATAATCTGAATTATTATTAACTTAAATTTTCAATCGCAGGTAATTTTGCCTCAAGCTTCAGAGGAATACGGACCAATATCGCATTACTATCTGGTTGTGGTACCGGAGTCTCCAGAAACAGCGCACAAACACCCAGACGAATTTACCGAGGATCAAATTGCTGACAAGGGTTCGAAAGACGGCAGCTCCAATAGTCCTTACATAACCGCAAAATTCCCACACAGAAGCATACCGTATACTTTCCACTTGGGCGATGGAGACACTTACGAAGGCTACGTCAATAGAAAGTTAGAAAAGGAAAAGAAATATAGAATCTTTGTTCGTGCAATCGTCGACACACCAAGAAAGGTATGTAGTTTTTAACTTGTTTAAAATACATAAAAAAGGGATAAACTAGAATTACCTTGCGTTTTTTTTAGTTTTAATAAACAAACTGAAAATAATTGTTGAATTAAAAAAATGGATTATATAATGTTTCTATTTTCTTACAGCATTTATACACATCATCTCCATTTTCGGAGTACTTGTCCTTGGACATGAAGGAACCTCCTCCCGGCGATCCTCCACGTCGTCCAAATCCCGATGCACCTATCGATGGTAACCCAGAAGTATCGGTCGACATCAGTGGTCAAGAGCCTGGTATGGTGTGGGTTGTGGGTCCCATTATTGCAGCCCTCATGGTCAGCGTTTGCTTGGTTCTGTTATTTGTTATCAAGAAGTAAGTTATTTTTTTAATTATTATGTAAAAAATTGTAATTATAGTGCCATATATTTACTGCAGTTTGATTATAATTTTAAATGAATTATCTAAAATTACGTCATGTTTCATTGCGCACAATTATGATTGTAAAAACCATTATAAGAATATTATAAATTTTATAAAATTTTAATTCAGAAATCAATGCAAGACATCAATATTTAAAATTTTTCATTTCAGACGTAGACAGCCTTGCAAAGCACCAGATCAGACAGCAGTGACGCGTCCACTGATGTCTGCCGACGTAAGTTCGAATCACGCTCCGTCCGACCCCGTGGAAATGCGTCGCCTCAATTTCCAGACGCCAGGCATGATCTCTCACCCACCGATTCCCACCAGCGAACTGAGCAATCACATTGACCGACTGAAAGCGAACGACAATCTTAAATTCAGCCAGGAGTATGAGTCTATTGAACCCGGCCAGCAATTCACGTGGGATCATTCCAACATGGAGGTCAGTTTAATCATTCATTTAATTTATTTTAATTGTTAAGTATCAAGAAGCGCTATAGCGCCTCGAGGCATTCTGTCACAACTATTGACAAAAAATATAATAAACGAATTTTTATAAGAGTAAATAAAAAAATGTTTTAAAATTCGTAATCTAAAAAAACTAAATGCTGAAATAGTAATTTGTAAAATATAGTTTCCATTTAGTGGTTTTAGTCGCTAAGCATATTTAATGAAATGCATATTATTAAATTGAAATGAATTAATCAATTTTTCTTTATAATATTACTACGTTTTTCATAAATAAATTTTGAATTGCAGGTCAATACTTCAAAGAATCGTTATGCCAATGTCATAGCCTACGATCACTCGCGGGTAATTCTTCAGACTGTTGACGGAATACCCGGATCGGATTACATAAACGCGAATTATTGCGATGGCTACAGAAAGCAGAACGCATACATAGCGACTCAAGGGCCGCTACAAGAGACTTTCGCTGACTTTTGGAGAATGTGTTGGGAGCTGAGATCCAGCACGATCGTCATGATGACAAAACTTGAAGAAAGAACGAGAATCAAGTGCGATCAATACTGGCCAACTAGAGGAACTGAGACTTATGGGCAAATGCAAATTTCAATTAGTGACGTGCAGGAACTTGCTACTTATTGCATCCGAACATTCCAAGTACGTTTATTCCAAAATAAATATGATTTTATTAAGTTGAAGAATTTCTGTATCAAAAGAGTTCTAAAGAAAAGTGTAATAAAGAAATATTGCTAATCTCTAAGGACAGATTAGTTTCTCCAAGAAAACTTTTCTAAAGTATTGTAATTAAATCAATGGAAAATATTGCTAATCTGCTACATCTTCAATTTGTAGACAATGTATGTTATAATCAAGAATATCTTAAAAAATCATCTCAAATTCATACTTTTTTAAATTATTAATTTAATTACAGAATTAAAATATTTTTTAATCTGCAAAAGTAAAAAGAATAAAGTCTGACTTTTACACTATTTTAAGTAGAAAAAAGTACAAACTTCCCTGCATTTCTAAAATCTGACTGAATGTTTCAACAGGTCTGCAGACATGGTTACTCTGAACGGCGGGAAATCAAGCAGCTACAGTTCACTGCCTGGCCAGACCATGGAGTACCCGAGCACCCGGCGCCGTTCTTGCAGTTTCTACGCAGAGTGCGCAGTTTAAATCCTCCCGAAAGCGGGCCGTTGATTGTCCACTGTAGCGCCGGCGTTGGCCGCACTGGTTGCTTCATCGTAATTGACTCCATGCTCGAGCGTATCAAGCACGAGAAGACCATCGACATTTACGGCCACGTGACTTGCCTCAGAGCCCAACGCAACTACATGGTCCAAACCGAGGATCAGTATATCTTCATTCATGACGCTCTCTTGGAAGCCGTTATTTGTGGTATGTTATAAAAGAATTTAATGACGGTTTAATTAATTTCATTTCAGAATTTTATATTGAGTTAAAATTTTATATTGAGTTAAACTATGTGTAATTCTCATTCAGAATTAAAAATTATTTGTAAATTTAACTAATTCCTTTTATTAAAAATGCAATCTTTAGTAAACCTGACAGTAAACATATATAATAAATTAAGAAATGTAGGATTCGTATTTGCTTGTAAATTATAAAGTTAATTTGAATTAATTATTTATGAGCATATATATATTTTCAGGTAACACAGAGGTTCCAGCAAGAAATTTGCATTCGCATATACAGAAGTTAATGCAGCCAGAAATTGATAGCATAACCGGAATGGAGTTGGAGTTCAAGAAGCTCTCCAACATCAAAGCGGACTCGACGAGATTTATATCGGCGAATTTGCCCTGTAACAAGCACAAAAACCGACTAGTCCACATTTTGCCTTATGAATGCACCAGGGTATGCCTACAGCCGCAGCGAAATATCGAAGGCTCGGATTACATTAACGCCAGCCTCATCGACGGTTATCGGTATCGCAGCGCCTATATTGCCACTCAAGGTTGGTTGCTCTTTCGAATTTGATTATTAACAAAATAGTTATGTAAATATTATGTTGTCTGAAGAGGTCGAAATGTTAATTTTATATTTTTTGTCACAAACATCTTGACACCAAAAATCAGCGACATCCTTTATCTACCTAGTTGAACTTTATCGTCAAATCAACAAACTCTGATGTACAATACATAATTAAGAAAACCTAACTAAAATATTTTTGGTAGGTCCATTGAACGATACGACCGACGACTTCTGGCGCATGCTTTGGGAGCACAATTCAACGATCGTGGTGATGCTGACAAAACTGAAGGAAGTAGGGCGCGAGAAATGCCACCAATATTGGCCGTCAGACCGCTCGATTCGCTATCAGTATTTCGTAGTCGACCCGATCGCTGAATACAATATGCCTCAGTACATCCTGCGCGAGTTCAAGGTGACGGACGCGCGGGACGGCTCTAGTCGCACAGTCCGCCAATTCCAGTTCATTGATTGGCCCGAACAGGGTGTGCCCAAATCTGTTGACGGCTTCATCGATTTCATCGGTCAGGTCCACAAGACGAAGGAACAATTCGGCCAAGACGGACCTATCACGGTGCACTGCAGTGCTGGAGTCGGTAGAACCGGCGTCTTTATCACTCTCAGTATTGTACTAGAAAGGATGCAGTATGAGGGCGTTGTTGATATATTCCAGACTGTCAGAATATTGCGCACTCAGCGTCCTGCTATGGTTCAAACAGAGGTAAAAATTTTACATTATTTATTATATATTACTGTAAATTATTATAGATATTGTATTGTTTAAATATAAAGAATCAAATAAAAATATTACATTTTTGCGGAGCGATAAATAGACAAGCTAAAGATAGGTATGGTCGTTCGTAAAATTAACAAGATTGATGCGTTAAATTTATGTGATTTAGAAGAACACTGGATGGTTTTAAATTTATAAATGATCAAGCAGATATTCTAACAAATTTGCAAATGAAAAAATCACAAAAAGTATTTCAACAGCTTACGTTTATTAAGTAAACCACAACATAATAAAAAAAAAAAAAACTATTTCAGGACCAATACCAGTTCTGCTACCGAGCGAGTTTGGAGTACTTGGGCTCATTCGACCACTACGCCAACTGACAGCCAGAAAGTCGCGAGCTGAGGGAACCCGCGAGGGATCGCAGCGATCGTCCTAGGAGCCGCGATCATACGATCGAGCGCGCGGCCAAGGTGCGCAAGGTCTAGTGGTACGACGAGTCTTCGTCGCCGCCGCCGCCCCGTCGTCATCATCGTCGACTCTCGCCCCCATCGTCCGGCTTTTCCGCCAGCGAATTCGACGAGTCCTAAAGTTTTGCGCGATCACGGCTGCGACGTACAGTCTCATGATAATAATGATGAAAATAGCGCGCGAACGATCGCCCAGTTTATTGCAAGAGCTTTACCCTTTCACGTACATTCACTCACAGGTACACGAAACACGAATCCTCCGAGTTTTCAAGGTTCCTTCGCGTCTGGAACTTTTTGCGGCGAATGATTTATCGGTTAAGGAAAGCGAACGACAGTGGACTCTACAGTTACTGCAGTACATATCCCTCTTTCGTAGTTGTTTGAAGCAGATTTACAGCTTTTTTTGGAATTCATATGTACTTTTCGATACCCTTTTACCCACATTCCTATCTTATACACTTAGTCTTATAGTTAAGTAGTTAAATAACGACCATATCTTTTTCTCGATAATGAATCAGGGAGTGGATTAGGTCCGACCATTGCGGTTATAATGTTAAATTTTTTTTATGAATTTTAATAATCATTTCGTAAAGTAGTTAGTGTTAATTCGATTATTCCTATTGAATATTATTTTGATTATTAAATATTCTAAATCATTCTGTTAGTTTAATATCTTAAGTTGTTCGTAAATTGAGTTTCATGTTAAAAAATGATCAGCTTACATAAATTAAATAAGAAAAATATCCCTGCTGAAAATTGGGTATTGCGTGTGCCTTGGTAACTTATTCTTTAAGCTACAAAGGTATCGGCTAATTTTGTTAAACAATCTTTCAAAAAAAAAAAAAACAATCGTCAATACTACAGCAACAAAATTCCAAAAATTGCTGGTAACATCCACTGTGTAATTACTACAAAAAAACTAGTTATTTCCGACAAACCATACATGAAAGCAAAAAAAATATCAATGTCATACTGCCAAACAACAATTATTAAGAAAAACAACAAGAAAATCACTATACCCATTATTTATGATAGGGAGTCTCCAATACCTAAAGTAACGTAATTTTTTAGTCTGTAAGTAATCATTGTAATTTTAGTAAGTAAAAGAGAGAGCCATTCGAAATGCGATAAAGCTAAAAAAAGAGATGAAAAATCGTGCAACTGTGCAAAAAAAGAGGATGTCAGGCGTTGGCAGATCCATTCGATTATTTAGTTGAGAAGTGGATCGGCTCCACGCGCGCGATCGTCCGTGTGAATAAATAATAAAACTTAACGGATAGTAGCACTGAATGTTAAAATCACCGATTGTTGTTGTCTCGTGGCTCTCGTTGTCCATCGACACATGTACAAAGTAAAGCTTCTTCCATGATACGCCATTTCACACTCACGAATTATTATTGTGTTGTAAAAAGTTGCGCGTATTTTTGTTCTAAATGCATGTTTGAAATTACAAATTAATTTTTAATGTATTCAATTTATATTTTTATTATTAATGTACTTAGAAAGATAACTGACCATACTTATACTTGTTTAAGTTTTGTCATATTTAATAACAAGTACTTATTAATTGCGCGAACTTTGAATAATTAAGTATTTACTTTTTATCATTTTGAATACGTGAAGCTTTTCAAATATTTTTATAGAAATCTTTAAATGTAAAAAAATGATACATTGTACCGTCTTTTAAAGGCACAAGCTATATTTTTATTCTGTCAAGATAAAAATCATACATGATTTTACAAAAGAATTTCCAAAGATTCTTTGATAAAATTCTAATGATGCAATTTGATTGAATGCGAGCCCAAGTAACATTATAAAGCAATAAAAATAAAATTATCAAAATATCATTTGGAGTACCACACAGCAATCAATTTAATATGTTGACGGTTTACATTCCGTAAAATTAGAAGGCATTAAATAATAACGTCAATCAATTATAATAAAATATGTGTGTGACTTCAAAGAGATTTTTGAAAATACATTTTACTTTTAAAAACGCGTTTAATCATATTGATGCACTTTTAACAAATGTGAAATGCGAAGAAGAAGCGGACACGAGAGCACGGGAATTCACAATTTGTAAATAAAAGCACCATCCCACCATAAACGACATTAATATACATATTAAGATAATGAACAATGTATACATAGATATATATTATTATAAATACTATTCTAAAACAGAAGAAACACCGAAGATAAGAGGAAAAAGCATGAATACGAACATCAGAATGTTCTTTTTTTTCTCGAGATGAGACGTTTAAAGAAAGACGTCCCCATAGGACGTTCGACCCTCGAGCGAAATATACCCCAAATCTACTCGCGGCATTTAGCTTGTTTCATACGTTTTTTATATTTTTTGTATATGTACGACATTGCGTCTTTTATACAATTTTTACAAACCACCTTATGCATAAATTGCATACATATATATTTCCTTAGGTTTAGTTCATAGTGAGCTGCGAAATTTTGCGTATAGAACCCGAGAAAGTACGGAGAAACCGGTAATGCTTATGATTTTCGTTTACTATGTACAATGCTATATCGAAGGCCATGCATCAAGCTATAACAATTATTGTCGTTTAGATGTGTGAAACAATTTTCCGTGTATCGATGATATTCTCGTTTCTTCATTAGACAGACTTTTAGGTGTCACTTGTTTTTACTTTATCCCGTTATTGTCTTCATTTTGAAATTGTAAATATGAATGTTTCTGATGAAGGAAAGCCATGTTTTAAACGTGTCGTTCGTGCAATGAAAAAAAAATTATATATATACATACGATAAAAAAACGTCGCGATCTCTGTAAAATATTTTTGTCTTTCATGTAAACTTTGTAATTAAGGAATAATGCCTGCCACGAAATTCATCACACTTTCTTGTGTTTCTTTCTCTATTAACTTACTACGGTAATCGTAAAAGTGCTGAGAAGTAATTATTTTTAAAGATGCTAAAGAATATACAATAACTGAATGAAAAAAGTATTGCACAACAGATCTTAGACAATTTCAACAATCATTTTGTAATCGTTATATTTTTAATTGTTGCATATTTAGCAAATGTTTAGACTAAACTGTATAAATACATAGATGAATGTTAATAGTAAATATTTAAACCAGAAATAATAAAAAAATAAAGAGTAGTTAAAGACAATAACGTAAAACTTAATGTCATACAAGATCCTCTGCGTAAGAAAAAAGAAACCTTAGATCGATCGTTGACCTTGAAAAAACGCTAAATAACGAAAAAAAAGAACAATTATAAGAAACGAATTCATCGTCGTTGCGCCTTGCTTCAATTTCCCAGTCCTACTTTAATTTTTGGCCTTCGATGCGCATTTTACGCACGGTGCAAACAAGCGTTTTTCTTCTGACGTTTAATTTTTAACTGTACTTTTGCAACAGATTTTTCATTGTACAATCACTGAGTTTTACGGTTTTAATTTTCGTTTTTAAAGTCTAAATTCGTATGATATTTGAATAAGCTATTACAGCGCGCTTTTTTAAAGGAGATTTACAAAAAAAATCATTTACAAACTGTTTTTTGAAACTCTTTTTTATTTTTAATGACGTAGAATATTAAGATTTTTATCTTAAGTTTTTTTTGTTTAACCGTTAAGTGTTCATTGATTAAATTTTAATTTGGAAATGATTTTACAGTGTAAATCTTCAAAATAAGGAGATTACGAGTTTCGAAGCAAATGTAGAGATGAGCGCAAATACGACAATGCTATGCATTGAATCTTATATAAAAGACTTTTGATTTTTTTTAACGGAACATTCGATGAGCGATCCATTCCTTAAAAAAATAACGTTACGTGGTACTTAATCACGAGAAATCGAAGACTTATACCCCGATGTATACGAGAACCTATCCTGCGCACTCGCATCTTCTACAAGACTTAAAAAATCGTTTTCTCGCACTTTTAGTGTTATAAATGAACTTTCGTTCTCTCGATTTTTAACAGGCAGTTTGAAGATGTGATTTTGAAGCGAAATGAATTAAATGCTGTTATAAAAATAAACTCATTATTTGAGTTACAAAATGAAGGAGTAATGATTATTGTTTTAAATTTGTAATTAGTTAGAATTATTAATTTACGGAAGAGTTCATTTTTCCATAAATTTTAATGCATTACTTGTTCTTAACGTTTGAGGATTCCTTAAAGTTATTTAATGCAAGTAGATAATTATAAAAATTGATTTTTAAACATGTGTTTGTGTATTATCCAATTATAAGACTTAATTTTTCAAAGTATTTTAATTTGTAATATTCTTTTACTATCTCGATCCTATATAAGTGTATTGAATTTGTTGTATTCTTTTAATAAAGTAAAAAACTGAAAAATGTCGTATAAGCCGAGAGTTGAAATTTTAATGTTGCGAAACACTGAATAAATCACAGGAGTAAACGAAATACTAAATACCGTTGAGAGAATGGGAAATTATTTTGTGATACTTTCTTGCCAGAAAGAATACAACAGGCTAAGGCAGGAATAATAAATACAATGTTACTGATTAATAATTAAAAAAAGAAAAAAGATGAAAAACAAATTAAATACTGTGTAATAGAAGTCTGTTGACAAGGAGAAATACCATGTACATTATGTATTGCCCAAAGGCATATTAATAAAATAGCAACTAATGTGTAATTTTGACTTTGATTCTTTTTCCGTTTCTTATTTTTAGAAAGAGCCAAGTATTATGCTTAAGGGGATATAGGAGCATATATGATTTACACATAGTTATCGACATTGCAGTTTCTCAAGTTTTTCCGTTTTATTTTCAATTTTTTTTTGAAATTTCACTGTGTAGTGCCCTTCTGCTAATAAAAATGAAGAACATTGCAAAGCGATATTTTAAAAATTTTTAAACTTAAATTGAAAAACTTAAGAAATATCAATTGCCGGTATCTCGTGTTTCGTTATTAAAAAGTTAAAAAAAGACAATAATTTATTTTTTTTACAAAATGATTTATAATTTATAATTTATTTGTACAAACATTCAATCATTCTCATAAAGACTTATACACTTATTATTAAATTAATATCACATTACTTTTTATATTAGTTTAAATAATATTTGTTGGTTGATTGAAATTTCCAGTTGGTGGACTCCTGGTCATCATTGTAGCCATCTAAAAAAAAATAAATTTTTATGTACCCTTTAGTGTTTACTTTAAATTTTATAATGTATTTAACAGATCTTTACATTTTGAATAACTTGTTTTCTGAAGAAATCAGAAGTAGCTGAAGATATGTTTTTATCTCCTCCCATTTTGCATTTCACATAACCATAGAGATTAGCTCCATTTAAAATGATGGCTATGCAGGCAAGAAGTAACCATTTAAATTTCAAACCAAATAAAGCCACCAAAAACAAAATACACCACATAAGTGGAGACAAAATTAAAGCGAGCCAAAAGATTCTCGCTTCAGAGGCGTTGATTCGATTCTGTTGGACGCCCTGAAACACAGGGCATTTATCAGACGGTGGATTTGATTTTGATGAAATATAAATTCTTTTTACAGTATTAGTTTTAAGAGTAGTATCATCACGCTTCAGATGAATCATTAGTAAAAAACTAACTGCATTATTCGAGTCTACACAAGAAATTTTTTTGTTATCACATTATTTTAAAATTATTCTGATTAAAGATATTGAGACTACAAATACTGTAAATTAGAAAGCCTTGAATGTATAAGTATTTGAAATTACTATCCTACTCAAATAAAACAGGTATTAATAAATGAAAAAATTAAGTAAACCTTTCTCGATTCGAAGACCCAGTGACTCATGCCATTGTCATCAACATAATTCCACCATCTGAGACCAACCATCAGTCTTCCAGTAATGTTCTTAACTGTCCAGAAATCCATAGACAGTAAAAGAATAACGGTTACAAAACTAGCTATAAAGCTATTGGAAAACCATCCACATAGCATGTATACTGTAATTGCAGCTACCCTAAATGCCAGGTGGAACAGTGTGACATATGGATGCCTATGAAAATTATTAATAGTTTAATAATTAAGAATAATTAGAAAAATTTATGACAAATATTGATTTATGAATCTCACTTAAGTTTTCCTTTTTGCGCCTCATCTTCTTCTCCAAAAGCTATTGTATCGTCATCCATGAGTAAAGGCACCTACAATTATGGAAACCAATGATAAGAAAATGAAAACAGTCCATTGTCCCAGTAATAATAAGTATAAATAAACAAGTGTCAGTGGAGCATACAAAAGTGCAAAAAGTAATCAAAACAAAAACGTGTAAGTATTACGTATGCTCTAATGATTTAACATAGATCATGTGCTTATTATATGATTAAAGATACAAATGCTTTTTTTTTTACTTTAAAATAGACAGCTTTTGGTTATGTGTGCCAACCTAATTGTTAATAAACTGATTCTATTTATTTTAAATCATTATATTAAAAGCTTGAAAACATTAATGCTGAAATTTAAAAAATATGTTTTTAAATAAAGTTTTAATACATAATTTTAATGATTACGAAAAATAAAACAATATCAAAAATTAGTACTTAACTTTAATTGTACTTAATTTTAAGTATGTAGCAACATATTTTAATCAAATTTCAAAAATTTAAACATGAATATATTTTCACAATAATAAAATTCAAGATTAAACTGTACAACAAAAATTATATTCAATTAAATAAATAACAATTACATAAAATAGCTAAGTCAACGATAATTTCTATCAAACATTTAAACTCAAAATTTTAAACTACCTAACAAATATCAAGCACAAATCTATCAACCAAATTTGCAAAAGTGTAGGCAAAACCGTCTCCTCTACTTCAAAGTAGGAAGTCCGGAAAATGAAACCAAAGAAAAAAAATTAGCACCACGTGCCGACGGCGAGTGTCGCAAAAAGCCGATCTTATTTATTTATCCTGCAGGTCTGGACGAAATCTCTCGCACGCTCCACTTCATACATACACGTCACACTCGACAAGTGGTAGCTTAGCGGCTCGGCAATGGCAGCGGTTTTCCAACTGGATCGACCTATTCGCCGATCGCGTATCGGCTTTTTTGTTAGAATAATGCACACACAGAAGTAACAAGCGTAGGAAAAAATAATGAACCAAAAAGAACGCCGTTTATCAAGCGAAAATCCAAGCAGAAGAGGCCGACGGGCGCGAGACACCTACCGAAGCAGACGCCATCTTTGACTGTGACGTGTGTATTCCGTCACTGACGTCGCGAGCTGCAAATATATATAAGGTATATATACTTATCATATAATCAATGAGGCAATGTTGCCGGTTGATTTTGACGTTCGAAAAAAGATTCAACGTTTTGTTACATTTTTTATTTTTTTAGTATTTGACACAAAAAATACAGAAATTAATATTACCTTATTGAATATATAAGATTATCAAACATGAAAAAAAAATTTTTGAAAATCTACATATACTTTTTTTTTTATTTACTTCTAGTAAATGTAAATAAGAAAGACGTGTCTTGATTTAGTTTTAAACATTACAATTTCGAGAATAAAATGTAAATAATAAATGGATTCCACAGATTTTTATTTACGAAAATATTGACCTTGGAATTTTAAGTTACTGAATTCAATCAACTTACTTTTGAATATAAATAATGAATCGATTTAAACATACTTTTTATAAGTAGTTCTCATTACTTCAGTAGAAATAATTTTGAAATCAAAAACCAAAAATAAATATTTACATATTCAAAAAAAATATATATTCCAAATCTAATTTTCCCCCTAACTTTTATGAACAAAATTTTACAGTACTTTTTAACTGCCGCCATCATCTCTCCTGACTTTGCAAAAAAGTAGCAGAAATTCATTAAGCTTTTAGAAAAAAAAAGCTAACAACTAATAACAAATACGCTCCTTACCGCAAAAACATTTCCTCCTTCGGAGGCAGTAAAACTTCCCCTCACCGCGAGCGAAAGCGCGGAAAAGCTCCTTTTTCCTCGCGGCAACGCCGCCCGGCAGCGTCGTCTGCTCGTGCGCGCGTCGACAACGCCACGCACACCCACACAATCGCCGCTCCAATCGGCAGGGCAATAAGTCCGAGTAGACGCTTTTGCGTCTGACAGGGCACCGACAGAGAGAAAGACAGAGAGCAGAGCGCGGCTCCAGTAGCGTTCCTAGCGCGGACACGTGGAGACAGTGTCTACTGGCCGCTTCCGGGGGCCGAGGCTGATCGATACACACCTCTCGCTCAATCCCCCCGGGTTCTCGCCGACGGGGCAGGCAAAGTGCACGCGAGGAAGGACATGAGCCGCTGCACGAGGCTGTGCGCGAGGAAGCGAGCAGCAGCAGAGGTGGCGAGCCGTGGTGGGGTTAGGCCGAGATAAGGGGGCTGCCGGCCGCGCGAGAGCGCGAGTGTAACAACGGCCAAGAGACGCGCGAGAGTAGATAGCCGCCGAATCCAGAGGAAGGAAGAATCGAGCGAGCCGCCAGGATGCTGAAGGACTACTCGCCGGTGACGCAGGCCCTGCTCGGCACCCTGCTCACCTGGGGACTCACCGCCGCCGGCGCGGCCGTCGTCGTCGTCATTCGAGGCAAACAGGTGATTTTCTCCCCGAGAGAGAGAGGCAGAGAGCTTTTTTTTTTTGGTTGCTCTCTTTCTCGACCCTAGGACCTTATTGCCTCTAGGGATTTTGCGGGAAATACAATTTTATAACCGCGACGACTGAAACGACTGCTTTTTTTTTGCTCAATTATTTATAATTTGTCTATTTATGCAACAGCGGGGTTTGCAACTTTCAAAAGCTCGCATAAAAGTTATGTGAAGTCGTAATAAAGATTAAAGTTTTTCATTGAACCTGCAGATAATATTGAGATTTAATATTATGTTGAAAGAAAGCGGTATTTGAAATCGTTCGAAATCGGATTCGGATAAATTTACTTGAAATATCTGAATGTGTAAAGGGTTAAAAATATAATGTTAATAAGTATTACAAGTATTAATGAACGAAACCAGGCGCAAAAAAGTAACTTATAAATTGGAAATTTTATAAAAATTCTTGAAAAATATCAAATTTTAATTCAAAATCATTTTTCACTTGAAATAAATTGTCTTCAATAAAAAAGTGCAGACACGTTATACATGGAATTGAGAAGACTTTGTCATTCGAAAATATGAAATATACCTAAGCTGCAAATAAAATATTGCAACACTTAAATTCTTGGCCACTAAAATCAGTTTTTGCTTAGCTGGTTATTTAGCAAGAACTTACTGCTGATGGTTAAAAAATATTTTTTACATCCTTTAAAATTAAACCTTCCAAATTAAAATTACATTATACAAAAAATAGTAAATTTAATAATTATTGTCGAAAATACCTTCCGTCCTATATAATTTATCAATTGATTATAACAATTACTTGATTTCACGCGATAGTTTAATTTATTACTACTGCGCTTTAATTGATCGTAAGATTAGTTCCTGCTTAGATTATATACTTGTTTTAGTTCCGAGATATTATGCTAGTAAATAAACCCAACCTTATCTTGAATTTAAGTATACCCATATGTCCTGAATTTGCGAGCAATGTTTATGTCACAAAATTTTTCGAAATTCCGTTTTTTTAAATTTAATTTTCAGTTTAAACCACAGGGCTCATAAATAACATAATTGCTCTATGAAATTGAAATTTTAGTTTCATAATAATAACGAAAGTGTTTTTCCTTGGGTTCAAACGATTTTTAATGAAATTATGCCGTTGAAAACCAGATCATATTGAAAAAAATTTCGTGACAGAGATGTCCTTGAATTCAAGAGAAACTTTCAACAAGTATTGTTCGGGTTAAATGATACAAATGAAGAAAAAGCTTATTGGATCAATAAAAACGCGTTATAGTCTTTTTTATCATCTAAATTACGGCGTACAGTGCAGTTGCACTTTAAATATATTTAATTAAATTTTTTTTTTAATTAACAACCTTAGATTGATAAATAAATGAATAAATTTTTAACAGTCAAGAAAAAATTGCTCGAATTTCTGACTCATTTTACAAAATCATTTTAATCCAAATATAAAAAATTATCTTCCATATCTTTTACTCAATCCTAATCACTGCGAAACCTATCGATATAGCACACCTTTTTGAGTGTCAATAAGAATTTGATATAAATACTCGGACGCTTTAAGAAAAAAATAAATCTAAATTATGCTATTTTAAATGCTACTTTTATTATTTACAAAACAGCAGAGAATCAAATAAAAGAATCGCTCTCCTACACGCTCAAAGGCAGAGTAGGTTAATCCGTGCATATATATGCAAGTAAAAGAATGAATAGGCATGCATATTTATGGATTAATTTTTTTAATAAAGCATGACATATCTGACTTATACGCTCAATAATAAAAATAATCGAAATCCGCGCGGCGGGCAAATAATTCACATTTCATTCTAGTTTTTGTACTTACGATTCATACATTTATTTGCAAAGCAGTTCTGTAATGGTTTTCATTAATTAATAGAGGTAGAAATATCCGTACGTTAAAAATCGATATCAAATTTAAAATATTTAGTGCGATCGTTTGCCGTAGGAATATATGGTAATTTAAATTTTTTTTAATTATACTTAGGTGGTTTCTTTACAAACGGTAAATCTAATAAAAGATTTTTTACTTTTCAATAATTACACTTTGTTCCATTACTTTTTTCATCATACTTAATTCAACTTGTTAATTCTGGTTTTGGATAAAATTAGCTTGATAAGAGATTTATCATTGTTACTGATAGTACCTTTTTTAATTCTTGAGATACCACTGTTTAAATTCATGTTACTTTTCATTAATTTTCCAACCCTTCCAAATTTTTATGAAATTTTTTGTAATTATAAAAAAGTTTCAAAACGATAGATAATAAATCTATCTATACAGTACATCTCTGATTTTGCACTTTGATCAAAATTTATTTTGAATAACTGTACATTTGCTTATCAAAATAGTTTTACTGTTTCTTCTTTTTGCTTATATGAGGGGTGTTTTTTATAAACTTTAACACTTGCACTGTATTATTAAGCTTGACGATAAACTTAAGATAAAGGAAACGAGATAGCGATAATACGTCGCACAACAAGAGGATTGCACGCATGAATGGAACATGTGTAATATCGCGTGCGCCGTCCAGACACTTGTAAACAACGGATTTTTTTCAATTTTTCTAATAAATAAGTCACGTGGATATTAAGCAATAATAATAGTAGCTGCTTGCCCAATAAACGGGATTGAGCAGTTGCATAAATAAAATCAATTGAAAAAACGCGTGTATATTAAAGTTTTCTATTGGAATTTTGGGCGCAGGTGTATTGAGAGAAAACGCAAATGAATATAAAATTTAGGTTCTTTTGTTACATGTTCTTTCCTGCGCTGCCACACTCACGACTAACTAACCGATTAACTCAAAGTGGTCCCAAGTTCTTCTAGTCTTATTATTATTTTGCATGTAACCTTATAGTAGAATATATTACATTACTCCTCGGTACTCTGCTAGAAATATTATTAATTTTTGCGTATATCATTTTCTCTGTGACCTTTCTCCGAGTCCGAATTCCTCCGTCCTACATAAACCTGTCTTAAAAGAAAAACAAAAGCTAACCTTCTCATTGGCGATTTCTGTTTCAGAGAAAATTGCTGGACGTTAGCCTGGGCTTCGCGGCGGGGGTGATGGTGGCCGCGAGCTACTGGTCCCTGCTCGCCCCGGCGATCGAGATGGCCGTCGAGAGTAAGATTTACGGAGTCGGCGGCGAGTACGCCTTCGTGCCCGTGGGAATCGGCTTTCTCGTGGGCGCGGCCTTCGTTTACGGGACCGACGCCCTGATCTCGAGCCTCGGCATACAGTCCCCGAATGTGCTCTTAGCCATGCAGTCTGTCGGTACGAACAAACAAAGACTAGAGCTCGCGAGCAAGATTCGGCTCGCTAAACTAAAGAGTGACAAAGAGGACTTTGACGACGATAGCAGTCAGTTTAGTGACTTACGTTATGCCGCTGTTACCAAAATGTACTCCCAAGTCGAGTCTACTACTATCGATGGTACCTCCAGATTTATCCTGAGGTTTTTCTATTCATTTTTTTTTTCGTCTCCGACGGATGTCTCGTATCCTTCTATATCTATTATAAGATACGATTTTCATTGTACATTATTTCTTATTTTTTTTTTCTCTGTACCTTTTTCACGGACGACTGTGGTTGAGTCGGGCGTATTCAATGTTTATTTATTATTTTGTCTGTAGGCTTGGAAAATGGGATCAGTTACTGTAATTCATACATCCCAGTGGATGCAAACGAGATCAAATTGAAAGCAAATTTGACTTCAGTTCAATTGCTGCAGTCAAATTTGGAAACTTGCATTTTTGGAATATGAATGCTGTTAGTTCTTGATTTATCGTTAAGTCAATTTGAATTTGTTTTTGTTCACTGGGCGTTTGGGGAACGTCGGTGTTGCCGCACTCGGATTTGCTCTGCTTCGTTGCGTCTTTTTCGCTCTTACTCTATTCTAGTTTGTAGAGTATATGCGTTTAGTCCCAACTCGATCGATGCCTGGCCATTCCATCGCTTTCATCAACTTCGGATGCATTGGTGCAGACGTCTGCTGATTATCTCGTAAAAATTTGATGATAACGCGAATAACCCGGCATCGATTTAAGGTGTGCCCGTTCAAGCAAATCAAGCATCTATTTATTTATCAAATCAGTTTCCTGCCCAGTCAAAAATAAAAACGCAAATACGGTTACCGACGTGATTGACCAAACATTTGCCCTGTCAATTGTAATGCAGTCTTAATCTGTGCTTCTGATGATACGAGAACTCAAGTTTCAAGCTGAAGATTGATTTGCTTGAACGCGTTAATCTACCGCCATTACAAGATCGCACAATGCACGCTTTTATGTATATCTGGGAATGCTTTGCATGATCGCTCTTACTAACAATACCGTAGTGTTTAAATGTCAGCAGAATTTGATCAGTGTAACTTTACATTTCGCATGAATCGCGTTGGTTATCATTTTGGAGCGTTTACGCATAGTAGACGACCGAATGGAAACTTTCCTATTTCGACTTGATCACTCTAAAATATAATAAAAATATAATGTTTTAAACCATAAAAGACATTAATAATAAGTGGATTTAATATTAAAATAAACTGTGTGAACACCGTGTGATAATCCCAAATAAAAAAGTGCAGTGCTGGCTGAAAACCAAATTATAAATAACAAACCAATAAATCAAATAACAAACGATCGAGTCGTTATGGAGAAAGGCATTCGACGTCTTAACAAAATGAAGCGCTCCAAGACTGTTCTTATTGTTCGAAGCCTGCAGATTCGATAGTACCAAAATCGAACGAAAGTACGCACGACAAGCCACTATATCCCCCCCCCACTGTAGTGTCGGACGAAAAGCATGCACGGAATGTCACTTGACCTGGAAACTGTATCAATTGTCAACTGTCCAAATTTTATTATTGTACAGTAGCTCATCTCGTTGTTGTACTGTAAGCTGGGCCCCCGTTAAACTTTCCCCTAATCACGTTGGTGTCTGGTGGTGCCGACCGATGATTGCAGGTTTCTACGAGCAAAACGCAAGGCGACGACAGCAGTCTGGCAACCAGAGGAACAACGAGTCTGGAGAGATCGGTACGATGTACGAGGACCCTGGTAACGAGGCCAAAAACAATCAGTGGAAGCGGATTCTGCTGCTGGTGGTCGCCATTACCGTAAGTAACTGCCAGCTTTTACTCGGAATTGGGAAAGGTCGTGCTGCAGAATGCCGATCTTTTTTTTTTTTGATAATTAAACAGTCGGTCTTTTGCGGAAGGTAATTGACTAAAGAACTGTTTTTGAATTTTATGATCTTTGGTAAAGCGGTACTTAGATTGCAAAAGTCAGTTTCCTTGCGTGTAAACGTAGCGAATGGAGTATAAAATCCAAAATTATATCTGTCGATCTAGCTATTAAATACAGTAATGCGCGTTTAATTTTCACAAAAAAAAACTTTCGTTATAAACGACATGTACTTTGCATCCAAGAAGAAATCAATTTTATGTTTTATCTAAGCAACTTCTTTAAAATACATTGTGAATTGCACTGGCCTGTTTAGAAAAACATTAATTTATGGTTCTAATCTTTATCCCTCGATGCAAATAAAGCCGAGAAATTGTACTTTAAGTCTACAAGACTAACTCATAAATTGTGCTACATAAAGAAGTCGTAAGAATCTAAGTTGTTTCTTTACCTTGGAAAATTAATACTTGAACCTGACATTCTAAGTGTCTTTCTTCGTTTAAATCATTTTAAACATAATTTTACAATCAGCTATTTTTTCTCATAATAATTAGTTCCATTGTTTAGTTATCTCTAAGTCAATACCGTCAACTTCTCAAAAAGAAAATGAAATTTATTTAGGTAAAAGTTTTTCTCGCCAGATTGTCGCAACCAAATTACTAGTTGGTAGATGAGATTAACGGGACAAATTTCTTTTCGAAGCAAATCTTACCTTTTATAGTCACGTGACGCCTTCACTCTTCGACTAACGTTTCAATTTTGACATCGAAAGCCGCACGTGCCGGTTATTACTGTTAGGAAACAAAAGCGTTGTAAAATCGAAAGTTCGAAAACAGATATTTATGAATGAATTCTTATGTCTCTAGAAACAATAAGAAGATCCATAGTTACGGCGCTGCCCTTGCAGTCTTGCAGTTAAACAAACAATACATATAAAATCGAAATAACTGCGGTATATTCCAGGGGCAATAATTAGTGCCTCGCTAATGGTTTCGCACTTTAAACTCAGTATTTAAATGACAATTGCCGCTTGGCAATCACTGTCTACTATTGTCTTCGCACTTCCTTAATTTTACCACGCGTTGCATAATTAACCGCCTTACTTCGAGGATACTGTCGCTCAATAAAGAAATGCCTCAGAATTTCCTAAGCAACGCATGTATGGGCTTTATATATTTACGCGATGATAAAAAAATTACACGTGTTCACGATTATATATTGTACATCGGAACTTCTTACTGATAAAATTGCAAAGGCTTCGTTCAGTCATTGGAAATCAGTTTTTATTTGACAGTTTCTCGTAATCAATGCAATGCATAATTTATAAGAATCAATTGTGGCTACTGCGATACGTTAAATTTATTTACATATCAGATCGTAGAAATGGTTAAATACATCAATTTTTACCATAAAACAGGAATATATAAGAGAGGTATGTGATGCAATGAACAATAAATGTTACTGTAAATTACACAATCAATCGTAAACGAATCTGAAAACTAATCAATGAGCATAGTCTTAAATCTAAGATAATTAAATTCGTTGAATTAATCTAGTTGAAATTAACCAATGCATAAACGAAAGTAAAAATGTCTCGTTTAATAAATGTCTTCTACCACTCCTCAAATTATTAATGAACTTTTTAATTTATCGTTAAAAAATTAATCATACTTAGATCGAGTGGATAAAAAAGCTAACGTTATTAAAGAAGTTTCTTTGGATAAAATTGCTATTAAAATGTGCATAAACTAAATTCGTTCGCTAACTCGATTAAAATCAATTCGATAAATTGAAAGCTAATCAATTTATAATCGACTTCTCGAATTAATTTCACGATATAAGCATCAGCGAAATCGCTGAAAAAAAAAATTCGCGACCGAGGCTCACTTTCCTTGGGCCAAACGGTCACGTGTCCCACCTGAAATTGACGCCTTGCGTTCTTCTCTTTTAGGTGCACAACATTCCCGAAGGCCTGGCGGTGGGTGTCGGCTTCGGAGCGGTCGGAAGCAGCCCGTCAGCGACTTTTGAAAACGCAAGGTGAGTGGCCCGCGGAGCCTCCTTCTTTTTTTTTCTTCTCCTCCGCATTTTTATTTTTCTGCCCGACGAAGGTGAAGCGCCGCGAGCGAGCGGCGGATTAATGCGCCGAGGTTGACCGGCCGATAGATTTTCATTTGCGCGGGGTAAGCTTTTTCGTCGACGAAGGTTGGCGCCGTTGCGCGGGGGTTTGCCGTTGGGTAGGCGCTTTTAAAGAAAATTACCTTTCATCCTTGTTACGAAATACAGTTTAGTAGTCGGTTAGTTTAATTTGATATTCAGAACCACTGCGATGATTAGGACGGTGGACAACAAGTCTCCTTTTTTTTAGATAAGGGCTGCTTTAAACATTCGAACGAAAGTTAAATTTTATAATAAGATTAATAGTTTTTCTTTATACACCTGATAATTGCGATATTACGTGACGCATTGACCACTATCATAGAATTTAATCGAAAAAAACCTTCGTGCTTACACTTATTTTCTTAGAAACATGTAAAGAAAGTGCGCAATTTCATACTTTTTCCTTATAGTACTTTTTATTTTACTTTTTTACTTTAACTTGGGGAAATCCTGTTTTAAAAGGATCAATCGGAATGGATTGATAACATTGTTTCTTGAATTGATTATTAAATAATCTATAAGTACTTGGATAAAACGATCGATAAGCAATTTGTTTATCTATTTAATAATTTCAGTGTAAATATTATTTGGTTTTATAGCGCATTGAGTGATTCTTAATAATGCAACTTTTTAGTAATTTTTTAAATTGATTTCTCGTAAGTAATAAAACTTTCAATCGACAATAGAAAAAATATCACTTTAATCTTCGAATGAATATATTTTTTTATAAATGAATAATAATGAGTAAATAAAGAATAACTGTTCGGATTAAAAAAAAAGATGAATTTTTAATATCAGTTGAAAATAACTATAACTTGAATAACTGATTATATTAAAATTCGTCACTCGTTTTTATAAATACTGTACATATTCAGTTAACAATAAAATTAAATTTTTCTTGAGCAAGAAATTTATTTTATCAACTCTGTTGTTAACTAAATTCTCTCCTTCGAACTGAATATTTTGATGAAAAAAAAATCAAATCATCGCAGTGAGACTTTAACTAATTCTCGAAAAACAACGTAAAAGCTCCTTTCCAAGAAGCACCGAGCTCCACCTTCCAGCGATAAGTCAGGGACCTTCCTCACTCGGTTCTCCTTCGTACCGACGTGCCCCCGTCGCGTCTGTTCGACTCCGCAGCAGCTGTCGCCACTCTCCGCGTCAGTAGTAACAGCCGGAGCGGAGGCGGCAGGTCGCGGCGGGAGGGGAGAGGGCCTTCGTGGTAGGAGGTCCGCATGAATGAGTTCCATGGTGGTCGGCCTCTCTCTCTCTCTCTCTCTCTCTGGCGGGGATTACCCGGAGGCAGAGTTTATTGGCGCGGGTAACATCTCCGCAGGAAGAGAGAAAGAGAGAGAGAGAGAGAGAGGGAGCGTGTGGCCCTGGAATCCAGCGAGCCCTAGGCGCCGCGCATTCCATCCCTACCACTGCTGCTGCTGCTGCTGCTGCTGCAGCCCGAGGACCTCCTGTATCGCGAGAGCTCTTTCTTCGGCCGAGGATGCGGCCGCTGGCCGCTGCTATACTTGGGGTTAAGCTCCTTGGCACTGCCTCGCCGACACCTTGACGAATTCTTGATTGGAAGCACTTTTCTTTGTCGAGGAAGGCTGGTTTTTTCACGTTTAAAAAATGTGGATTTGGAGAGCAGTTTTGCATTAGTCGAGGGCAATTGCTACTTGCTTACTTTCAATATGGAATGAAAGTAAAATTACTCTTAAAGCTTAAATCTGTTTAATTAATTCTTTTAGCCTGAGAGTATGTTTATCGGCTTTACCGATCAAGCTATTAGAAAACAATACTCTAATTTTTTCTTCAATTGAATATCGCAATTTCATAGAATTTTACATTTTTATAAAGCTGGCTTTTCTAGATTTTCCAAATTAAAAGCCACTTTATCCGCCAAATAAACGAGCTTAAACTTTTATCAGAATTCATTTTCTCCGCTCGCAAAATTAACTTTCCACGCGCAAAACTGGTCAAAGCGCGAGCCGCCATCGGGGTCTTGAATCGAGCGTAAAACAAGCTGAAAATAAAGCAAAAAGAAAAAAAAAGGAAGGAAGGGGTGGGGACCGTCCGACAAGGTATTTCGTATGCTAAACAAGACGCGTATCTTCGAAAAGTTTACGAATCCTCGGTTTATCGTAAATTTCGGCGGAACGGAGCGGGCGAGGCGGCCCCGCAAAAAGGAGCCAAAATGAGGAACGTAGTTAGCACCCCGTCCAGCGGGCCCCGGGCGGCGCCACATTAGTCTAGACGCATGTCTGATGGCGCGCGATTCTCGGAAGGGAGCCTTGTTTTCTGCGCTGCTTTATTGTGCCGGGAGAGGAATTGCTCCGGGGAGAGAGGCTCTTTTTGTCCCTCCGCCCCTCTCTCTCTCTTTCTCTCTCTCTCCTGCGAAAACGCCGAGCAAAGTGTGGGGCCCGCTGAAAAAGGGCCCGACGCGCGCGCCGCCGGAGCTGCGCTGCTGCTGCTGCCTCCATTTGGGTAGGGAGGGCTGCTCGCGCAGTATTTTCTGCGCTCAATCGGAATCTTTTTAACGTAACGGTAAAGCGAGGGCTCTTGTCTTTTACGCGTTCGAATTATTTCTGCGCTTTACCGCGCTTCTCGGTGTGTGTGTTATAGCTTCTTTCGCTAATTCCGAAATTTTTCCCACCCGTTCCAGTCTTTTCGTTGTCTCGCAAAATGGATAGAGATTAAAATTGCAATTTAATTTTCCCGAATCCCGTTGGCTTCTCTTACATTCCCATTTTACGACCACTCGGCAAAGACAAAGCAAACAAAAATCTCCCGATCCCCAAGCACAGACTCGCAGCTCGCGGAAGGTCCAAGAGCAAGAGGCTCGGCTCCAGCGAATTTCCTCCGGTCCGTTCGTTCCGGGGACTCATAGGTAGAGGACTTCGTCTTGCGCGCCGTCATTTAAATACGCTGGAATGCCGAGGCTCGGCCGGCCGAGTTCCCTTGATGTTGGATTAGCTTGTGCGGACACGCGCGATGCCCCTTCGCCGATTTGTAGGGCACGGCGAATTCGTACGAAACGCTCGACGGTCGCTTCGGCATATTTTCTCGCTGAGCTCATTACTCGAGAGAGAGAGAGAGAGAGAGAGAGAGAGAGAGAGAGAGAGAGAGAGAGAGAGAGAGACTCGCGCGGCTCTCGGGGATGTTGCGTAAAGGCCGATCGAGCGGCGCTGATATTTTATTGCCGCAGACTCGATTCACTCGGATTATTGTTGATTCGTTGTAACGCAGCGAAGCTTCGACGTTGAAACTAAAGCTACGCATTACGCCATTTCCACGACGGAATGCCCGGCCGTACGACAAAAGGCTCGCGGTGAAAAAATAATATAAATTCGGCTCGCCGCTCGGGCACATATATAGATCACGCACTCGAAATATGAATGACAACGGGCGGCGGCGTGACGACGCTCCGTCCGATTATATCGCGCCGGAGGTTATCGCGCCGGTTCATTCATAAGCCCGCGCCGCGCCGCTCTCGGAGCCGAGAGAGAGAGAGAGAGAGAGAGAGAAGAGAGAACCGAGCGAATATAACCCGTGACCGCGGCGGCGCGGCTGCGGAGAGCGAGCTATGCTGCCACCCGAGAAAGTCGAGAGAGAGAGAGAGAGAGAGAGCCGCGAAGGCCGAAAAAGAGCAGCGAGCCTCCGAGTATACGGAGCCGTCCGAGTCGCTCGGGGTATATATATGGAGCGATCTCGATACGAGACGTCCGCTGACGGAGGCCGCGTTTTTGAGCGGGGGAATCCGCGGTGGTGCTGTCGCTCGGTTCTATAATCAATTTTACATGTATACATTTGTTTGTTAAATCTTATTATCTTTAGCGCCTGAAGAAATACACTCGGCTGTGCGCGAAGAGAGAGATAGTTCTTTTTTTTTTTTTGTTTGTAAAAGCTTCTTGCTTCGCTACTTCTCGAAGTAATCTCCGAAGCTTGCGTAACAAAAATGACGCTTCGGTCGACGAGTGCAAAATTCGCTGCCTTCGGGCCGTCGATTTTCTCAAAACTAACATACACGCCGCGTAGCAATCCATTCAGCGAATTCCCCATACGCAAGCGGCTCGTATACGTACACGTGCACCGAGCCACACCATTCATGCCCGGCTCGCTCTCGTCGTGACGCGAGTTCCTCGCCTTATCGCGGCTGCGCTCACAGCTCGCGAAAAATCGCCGACGGATCCGGCCGGATATATATCTCGCGCTCGTCATTGCCGAGAGCTGCACGATCATCGGGATCTCGACGTTCTTTTCGAGGGAGCCGACGCCGATTCTGTTTCGCGCCGAGGCCTCGATAACGTTTATCGCTCTCGCTGCGTGTCTCGAGGAAGGCTGAATGAAACGCGGATCGCACGTATATACTTGTACCCCCGATTTCGAGCTCGGTGCCGATGCTTCGAGTTGCAAGTATATTCATTCGAATAGTTACGAACGAATAATAAAGCATCCTTCCGCTCGAACATCTTTCAAGACCTATTTAAATCCTACAAAAAAAAAACCTCTTCCGCGACTCGATTACTCACTGCGCCCAGAAGCCCAATTCCGGGGTCGTCGACCCCGTCGCCGTTCCGAGAAGCGCGCGCCGGCCGTCCAGAAAGTGTGAACCGCGCGCCGTGAAATTTTCCAGTAGGCCAAATTCCGGCCGGCGCTCCGCCGTGTGCCCTGAAAAAAAAGAGGCGCTAACACAAGCCGCGCCGCTCGCCGGAATTCGGCAGCCCTGAAAAACGTGCAGCCGGCCGCTTAACGAGAGAGCCTCCGCTGTGTGCCGGAATGTGTCCGCGACGGCGGCGGCGGCGGCGACGGCAGCTTTCTATTTCATGGCACATCGAGCAGCTGGAATCCGAGGCGAATATTCATCTCCGCTTCTGCCGGACGGAGGACGGACGAGAGAGAGAGAGAGAGAGAGAGAGAGACGCAACTGCCGTCGCAGCAGCCGAGAGCTTGCATAATCGATTGACGCTCGATTGGGTTAGCAGTGCGCCGCGAGTGGAGCGCCGAGGTTAACGGGCCTCGCGAGCTTTGCTCCGGAGCGGCTTGTGCGTGCGCGGGCTTTTTTTTCTTCGAGTTTATTTTAGCTCGATTTCTTTGCGAGCGGATCGGAGGCGATTGAAAGAATGTATATAGCTGTCGTTGGGTTGTCTAATCGTGCAACTAGAAAATTGTTCATTTTAAACGTTCTACCGCTCGAGTTTTATTGAATGATCGAAGCAAATTTTTTTAAATTAGAAAAACGTCGCTTCTGCAATAGTTTCACTTCGTTAAACAGGTGCTCTACGATAATGCTTAATAAATAATGAATTATTTAGAGAACGATGCGCTGCACAATAGAATCGAAAAAGCACAATTCGGAGCCGGAAGTATATAAACAAAGTCTCGAGAACCTAGGCCCAAATAAAGGTATTTAAAAAGCGAGGCAGATACCGATCTCCATTCTCGCCTTCACAAATAGACTTTCTTTTGACGCAAGTAACGCTTTTCTTCGGCCGTCAAAGTCCCCCTGTCATCTGCATTCCCGACAACAGAAGCGTCTGCCGATATATACACCTCTCTGACGCCAGTCCGACCTTTCGAGAAATGACAAAAAAAAAAAGAAAAAGAAAGAGAGAAGCCATTATTCAAAGCTCGAGCTCTCGACGCCTCGAATACCGTTCGCTCGCGGCGGCGGTGGCTTTCCTTGAAAAGGACACGGGCGGTTGTTGATCGCTTGCGCAAAATCTGCTTCCGTTAGGCCGGCGCGTGACCGTTTTCCTTGACCGGCTGGAAAACGATCGCGGGGCTCCTGCGCGTGTCGCAAGTGTCCCCCCGATCGCTTCGTTCGGTAGCCGAGAGCCTGAAAATTGCGCTTCCGAGAGAGAGAAATTGATTCTCGACGCGTTGCCTGAACGAGGGGGATTTTAGGGGGCTAATGAACGAGGGAACGGAAACGGCACTCGCCCGCTTTAGATCCTCTCTCCGGTAATCGCGAACGGGAATTTCGTGATTTCGCGGCCTGGATTCCGAGGAAAATGTCTTTTGCAAAAAGCGCCGCTCCAGATAATGCAGGTGCCCGTCTCCAAAGCCGGGAGGAACTTCCGCGGACGTTTATCGCCCCGAGTGCCGATCTGGATTATTGTTTTCCGCTTCTCTTCCTCCTTCGTTTGTATTCGTCCATCCTTCGAATCTTTGGGTACTAGAAATCAACGTTACTTATTTTGACACCAAAGACACTTTAATAAAAAGCTAAATCCCAATACTGTATTTCTTAGAATCTGTAATATAATTAAAAAAAAGAACGCTTGCCTTCATCGTTGAATTATTTAATTTTCCGCGTAATAAATTCATCGGCGGCGAAGAACGGAAAATCGAAGCGCGAGAGAGCCGCGCGGCATTAAAAAAAAAAAGGCAATGATAAGAACGCGCGGTTCAACGAATCAGCGACGCGGCTCGTCAGTGCCAGGCACGAGCGAACGATCGCGCGGCGGCGCGAGCACAGCGCGGCGTTCTCGGATTATAACTCGCGAACTTTATCTCTCGAGGCCTCAAGGAGACCGACTACTGACTCACGGGGTCTCTCGCGCACTGTTTTTCCGCTCCTTTTCTCGGGGCCCCGGAATCTGGGTCCGCGGCTGGTTTTTCCCCATTTTTTTTTTCTTTTTTTTCGCATCCGCGAGCGGAAAATCGAAGCGAAGGGGGGGAAAAAATGGATACGAGCCGTGTGTTTCACGGCTCAGGAATGACGGCTGAAAAAATGGTGTGCCGTAAGAGTATGAGTAATCGAGAAATGTGAATGAATTTTTTGTCCGCTCGTAATGTAATTATAACGTCGCTCCAGTATTCAGAGAGTCTCTCGTTGCGCGCGCGAATACCTTCCAAGTGAATAATCAACCAATTTTTTTGTTTCTTCCACCCAACGTTATTTGTATATTAATAGAAGGATAGTTCGCGCGGTGGAAAAGTATGAATGAGCGGGAAGTTAAAAAAATACTTCATTGATAAAGTTGTTTCCCCAGTTGTTTGTAAAGAGAGAAAAAAAAGGCATTCCTTCTCTCCGACTCGCAAACAAGAGCTATTATTTCGATAAGGATGCCTTTTTTTTTTCATTAAACGACCTCCCGAGAAGTGAGTTATGGAATTATCAATTGCCGAGGAATGTAAATGAGCATAAATGCGCGCTAACGAGGCCAGAAGGGAAACTTTGTCTGGCCAATCAGTTGGTATCAATAGGAAAATCGTACTGTTCTCGGCTAACGAGGTAATCGTAATAAGGGGATTCCCGCAACGTCGTTTTTAACCAAAATCGTTCTTAATTGAGGCGCGTCTTCAATAATGGGAAAAGGCACAGCTGAATTCGTGAGATCATTATCGAAATTGCTTTAGGGACGTAAAACTTTGCATTTCTAACGGTAGTTTACAAATTTTTTCGATACTTTCGTATAAGTTAAACACTTTTTAGAGTGCATTAAAAATAGAATATTTTCTCTCGACAAAACCATTCTCGCGTTACTTAAGAAAACTAATCGTAACCCTCCTTGACTCCTTGGACCCACTAAATTTTCGCCGCTCGGCATTGCGACGCCTCCTTAAAAGATCCGGGCCCACGAATCGTTCCGCGGTCCTCGCAAAGCAATCTCCCTCGGCAGCTCGAAGAGGATCCTTCTCGGCGGCGGTGCAGGTATATATATACATCCTCCGATGGGGGTGTTTGGCGCACGAAGGGAACACTGATTTGTATATACACGCCCCGGCAGCGGCAGCAACGGCGGCGGCGACGGCGGCGGCGGGCAGCCAGGAGGAGAGAGAGAAAACGAGCGAGAAAAAGAGAGATAAAGGTCGAGAACGCTAAGCGCAAACGAGAAGGAGCGGAGGAGGCGCAGGCACGTAGATGAGGTGATGCGGTGCTATGTTAAACATGGCGCCGGACAAAGCTGCCGACGAAACCATCTCATTTCAGCGCGGAGCCCCGCAGCCTTATTATACGCCGAGAAGGAGAGAGAGAGACTCGCACACACGCGCTACTACCTTTTTTTCGCGCTCCCTCTCTTTTTCCAAGCCGCCGCCTTTCTTTTTCTTCTCTTTTTTTTTTCTTTTTCGCCGAGCCGCGAGAGCTCGCAGGCTCGGAACCCTTCTCCGAGAGAGAGAGAGAGAGAGAGATGCGCGCTCCTCCTTTTGGGAGCTTCGCCTTTTTTTCGAGGGTCTCCGCACCTTTTGCGAGGAGCGTGGCGCGGGGAGGGAATCGCCGGGAGGGGTGCCGTTGTGTTGTCGGAGCCGGTGATATTTTTAGAGCGATCGATGACAGCTGATCTTGCGGATTCACCGCGGATTATGTATACGCTTCGAGGTCGATCTTTTAATTTCCTCTGGATTCGTTCCTTTTGATAGAGATTTTTACATTTATTTGTTCCCGTAGTTTTGAAAACTTAATCTGGCTTTGAGCTTAAAATACAAATTCTTGGTCCGAACGAAGGTATACCCCGCTACAATTGAATTTCCGTGACGAAAATCCGGAAAATCATTTAAACGAAAAAAAAAATCTTTCGGCAGCTCGTTGAGTCCTCGACGAGCTGCCTAAAACGAATCGTTTCCACTTCCACGCGCAGCCCTCGACAAATCAGGACCGATTTCCAGCTTCCCAAAGGACACTGAACACGCTCGCTTCTCACAAAAGCGGAGCGGGGTGGGGGGGAATCTTAGAATGCTAGAGCCCAGCGGCAATTGAAATCGGCGCTCGTTGCTAATTCCACAATCGAGGCGGGCGACTCACGATCAGCCACGGGGATCTCGCGGTGAAAATCCCTCCGAAATGAGCCTCGCCGCCTTATTGCTATACGCGAGATTGAACAACGGCTCTCTCTCTCTCTCTCTCTCCCTCTCTGCTTCTGCGGCAGCAGCCTTGCCGATTCGCATTCCTCCGATATCTTTTAGTCCACATCTCTGGGAGGAGGCAACCCTTAAAGGCCCCTCTCCGCTTCTCTCTCTCTCTCTCTCTCTCTCTCTCCTCTCTTCTTTCTTGCCGAGGCTTTCTTTCTTTCTTTCGCCTCGGCGCGCCGACGAGTCTTTCATATATATATACTCGTACGTGCGCGCCGCGTTGCGCTCGACTTCGTTATATACTTTGCAAGCCGGCGCGAACTTCTGCCAGCGCGGCTGCAGGGGAGCCCCCCCCCCCCCCTGGTTTCTCGGCTCTCCTTTCGGACGGGGAAATTGCATTGTAATTGAATGGAATACCGGATTCGCGCTTTCGAGGCTGTGAGGAGAAAAAGTTGGCTCGCAGGGATTTTCGGACTGAATTTTGTTCCCAGACGATGTGTAACGCTTGTAAACGGCAATTCATGTACACTTTGCCTTTGACGAGATAAGAGAAGCAAACAGCGCGGCAATGACGATCTCCGTTTATAGATGTCTTTGTAAGCGATCCTCTAAAGTATCATAAAAATAGATACACATCGGAGCTAACGGTATAAATCTTGGCGAAGAATACCATCAACCGGTATATCGATGCACGCAACGCATCCTCGTGTATCTCCGCGCAATAAGAATCGCGGGCCTCGACGCGAACACGTCGTCATTACAATGAAACACGAGAGAGAAAGAAAGAGAGAGAGAGAGAGAGCAGCGGCGGCGGCGGAAAAAGAGCGCGAAGAAAATAAAAGAGGGATAACAGGCCGGAGATGAAGTAAAAAAAGGCGCGCTCGCCGGGAGAGATGCAGAAAAGAAGGAGAGCACGTGCTCGGCTTGAGGCCGGAAGTACCGTCTTACCCGACTTCCTTCGCCATTAGCAAACGCCTAAATTGGCTCGCCGAGCCCGATAAGCGACTCTCTGACTCTCTCTCTCTCCCGTTTTTATACTCTTTATACACCGAGTTACAAAGTGCGCGGCGCGATTCCCGACGCGATAACCGCCCATCCCGCCTAGAAGTGAATTACGCGCTCTACGCCCTCGCCTTCTTCTTTTTTTTTTTTTTTTTCGCCCGCCATTCAGGCACATTCGTAATGACGTTCGCGCGCGAGCGCATAGAGCAGTCTTTGTTTGGCTTGCTCAATAGTTTGCAGCTTGAGTAACACCTGTTGGAGCGCGCTCCTACAGGCTTTCATTCATTCGAGTTCGCGTGAAAATTGGAGGAAGGCGTCGGCGGGAAAGACGATGGTTTTTCTCATTTTTTTTCTCTGTATCTGGGAAACCCTGCTGATTTTATCACTGGGTCGGGTACTAATCTTTGGGCACAAGTAACTATAAATGAATTATTTTTAAATTGAATTTAAAAAAAAAAAAACGTAGCCAAACTTTGATATATCTCTTCGCGACTTTTGCTATACTGTTAATCGAGGAATCTCATAACAATATTGACGAGCGAACGCGGCACGAGCCGACAAAATTCGTCTGACCGAGCCAGGCCGTTTCCACTAAATAAAATCCTCCTCGCATCGGTCTTCGCTCGGGTGTTTTCTGCGTGCGAAAATCGTAACCCCCGGTGTTGCCGGATAAAGGAGGCTCCGGACAGAAGAGCGAAAGGAGAGAACGAGGCAACGGCGGCGGCGGCGGCGGCGGCAGCCAGCAGCCGCGTTCTCCGGCAGGGAGAAAAGAAGAGAAAGAGAGAGAGAGAGAGAGCCGATTGCCTCGTTAATCCTTTGAGCGCAAAAGATAACCATCTTATTCCGTTTGAGCGAGCGCGCGCTTGCGCCTTATAATCATCCAGGCAAATCCGCTCGCGGAGGAGTTCTGAGAACTGGACCCCGCGAGAGACGTTCTCTCTCCCTCCCTCTCTCTCTCTCTCTATAAGCTAGTGACATTCCATGCCGATACTTTTCTCGTCTCATGTTTCGCGCTCTCTCTCTCTCTCTCCCTCGCTCGCCGTGTGCCTCCTTTTTCCCTCTTTTTCCCTCTCTCTCCGGAGGCCTCCCCCCCTCCCGCCTTCACTCCCCCGCTTCCCCCGGCTTCCATCTCTTCTATGTACCCACTCGAATTTACATCTTTCCGCTCGAGGATCATCGGCTTTTTTTGCAGATTAGCGGGGTTACTCTTGATTGATTTGTAAACATTTATGTGGCTGATTAGGTGGGTTGAGTCGTCTTGAGAGGCTCCTTCGGGGTTTATAAATAGAAATTCATTCATATAGAAATTCACCTACTTTAGACGCCCGGAGAAGGACTTACTTCGCTTTATGTCGGTGAAGACTTTCACTGTAAGAAAGGTGCTTGCTACAAAATAGATTGAAAATTTTTATAAAAATTTCTTTTTCGAAAGAAAGATGCGCGCCACTTTGTAAAAAGATTTTCCGAAAAATAAAGAAATCTATAGACGTCCCAGCGATCGAATTATCATACAGCTCTCCGATCCGGCCGACATATCTCACCGACTCCTTCATCAAGATCCCCCGCGTTCCCTCGGCCGCCCGCGGAAACGCGGGAGAAAAACGCATGAAAAAGCGCGTCCGCGGCAGCAAAAAAAGAAAGAAGCGGCGGCTCTCGCGGGCAAGAAGCGACGATCGGCAGCGGCGGGCAGTCAGCTGCTCGAAAGCTCCTCCTCGGCTATGTCGAAAGGAAACCGGACGCATCATCGGCGCGCGCGTTTTTCTCCGACGGCCGCACACAACGGGCCAACGCTCCGGCAGCGGTCCGCCCTCGTTCCAGGGTCAAGCCTGGTCTAGTCTCGGAACGCGAGGCCGTCCTCCTACTCCGCCGCCGCCGCCGCCGCCGCCACTGCTTCTTGTGAAGCGCGTGGGCGGATGAGGAAGGAGAGATTGCCGACGCCGAGGTTATTCTTCTTGACGTTGTTGAGGATTTTGATTCTTGACGCGGGGCAGGGGGAGCTTTGGACTTTTGGGGAGGTGGGATTGGAAGAAATTCGGTTTATCGCGGAACTCGGTGGATTCGCCTTTGGGAAGATGTAGTTTAGAAATGGGTTAGTTGAATGAGTTTTGGGTTGTACACCTATAGTTTCGTACCAAAAGTAATCGTAAAAATTTGACGAAAATCGGCTGAAATGAGTCTAAAATTTCCTACGTTAAAAACAGCGCCGCTCCAAGATTCTTACCTCCAAACCCCGAACGCACCGATCGGCCAGCGGGAAAAGTCGCCGAATTCCAGAAATCCATCGGGCAAAAAGTAGAAGCAGCGCGAGCATTTTGCATTAAAGTCCCCGCGCTTCTTCGAGCAAGTAAGTAAGTAAGAGAGAGAGAGAGAGAGAGAGAGAGAGAGGCGCAAGAGAGCAATGCCTGGAATGCGCGGGCATTACGCATGCGCGCCGCGTACAGCTTTATACTCGGAACGGAGTAGACGACGAAGACGACGACGAGCAAGCTCGCCGTTATGTCCCTCAGCGCGGTGACAGCCGCTCGGGAGGAACGAGAGCTGCTGCTGCTGCTGCTGCTTCTGTGTTCTCTATAGCTCACTTTTCCGTCTTGCTCTTACAACGGGCCTTTTGTTGCCGCGCGCCGCTAAAGATCGCTTAGCTTTTCGAGATTTCATCGATCGCGCGAGAGATGTATATAACCTAGGCCAAGTTCTTCTCGTCGGATTTTAATTGAATGATGATCGAGCTGGAATAAGGTTTTTTTTTAGGGACGAGGAATCAGTTCTATTAAAGAATAAAATATGACGAAGTGACGTTATGCTACATTTCACTTCGTCTTTAAATGTTATTCGTGTTAGCTGTGAATCATCATTTTCGCCGACAGCTTTAGAATCCATAAAGCAAACTTGTATAAAAAATCTTTGGTTTTTTAAATTGGTTCCAAATTGAAATCTTAGACGCATTAAATGCCTGTCTGATTTATTTTCTTTAGTAATATATAATTGTGCTTTAAATTATAGAACTGACCCAGACTCCTTATACCAATACTAATCTGGCCGTTCGCCAAACGGCGCTTCTATTCGCAATACAGCCAACTGTATCCGCGTAAAAAAAAAGTATCATTCGCTCGTTACTGTCGGCGAGCAACCTTTTGACCTCTGCACCTGACCGATTCGACGTCTAAACGACGGCAAAGTACATTACGCAGCAACAATTGCAGCTCGAACGAAGCACCTACCATAATTGGCCCGTCGAAAGCTCGAAATAACCGAGAGCCCGTGAAGGGACTCGCCGAAAAGCGACCTAAAATCGGAAAAGCCGGCGCCTCCGGCATCCGGCATTCCTCAAGGCCTCGGCAGAAAAATGCCCTCCATAACGAGGCCTCTCTCTCGGCTCCAAAAGAAACTGGCCGCGGCTCTCTCGAGATGATCCCGAAGGAACGAAGCGGAGCGAAAGAGCTGGAGAGCAGCCTCGACTACGACGTTCGGCGGAGGTAGAGGAGGAGGAGGAGGAGGAGGAGGAGGAGGTAGGAGGAGGAGGAGAAGCAGCGGCAGGAGGAGAGGGAGTAAAGGAATGCATGGGAACGAGCCGCGCTGCGAGCGGAGCTGCTCGCCGGCCCGACCGCGATTTGCCCGTCCCGCATTCCACCAGCGCCCGAGCGAGCTCGAGAGAGAAAGAGAGAGAGAGAAAGAGAGCCGGGGCCACCGGCCACGGTAACAGCAACCCCGAGCGACGAACGATATCCACCTACGTACACGGCCGACAGCTTTCTTATATATAGGAACTATAAGCTGACGCGGCGGGCCGGGCAGCCGCGAGAGCTCGAGCTTTTCACCGATTATTCGAGCGAGGGATTATGTTTTTGCTTGCGAGCTGCGCGGATGACGGATTTAAAGATTGAATCACTTGCAAAACTACTCGATTTTACGGCGGAGCGGGAGATGGCGCTGCCGGCGTGCTTTCGTTACTTTTTCGAAAAATTCGACGCGGTTTATCCGAGTGTCTCTAACTTTTAAAGTGCACTTTTAATCGAGTGCAAGTTGGAAAATTAAAACCATTCGGTATCCTCCGGTAGCTAATAAATTTCTTAGGCAAGACTGCAGACTTCGCCGATCAAACCCAAAATTAGTAAGAAAAGAAAAAAAAGCCTAGAATCCGCGTACGCTTTCATTCCCCTACACCCCCAATTCCCCGCTATACCTCTCCCTCCGCCGCATTGAGCAACCCAAGGCGCGTGAGCAATCGCACGTTTTCTCCCCCCGGCCGAGGAAAGCGATCGGCGAAAATGCGATATCGAGCGCGAGAGAGCCGCCGGCTGGCGTTCCTCCTCGGACTCGCGGCTAAAATTAAAAGAGAGAAATTCCCCGCGCGGCCGAGAGAGCGCCTCTCGGCCTCGGCTCCTAGACTCGCGGCCGGGCCGCGCGCGCGCATGCACACGAAACTAGTCAGTCCAGTTTAGCGAGCTTTTTTGCCGCCGCGCGCGTTAAAAGCCGACGCGACGTCTCTCGGAAGTGCGCGCGCGCGCGGCGACACTCGGCGACGCGACATCCCCCTCCGTGGGTGGAGAGGATATCTGTGGCGCGCCGATTTTCGCGAGGAGCAAAGCGGGATGGAGGAGGATCGTTTCGCGCGCGGAGGATCGAGTTTGGTCGTTTCGAGGAGGCTGCTAAGTTCGTTTTAACGTTTTGAGGGTGAATTTGACAATTGTTGCCTGGTAATCGTTTCTTACTTTCGGGCTGTTTTTAATATTTTTTTTTTAAAAAAGTTAAATTGATTAAATTATTCATTTCGTCATCGGCAGATCAGCACAATTAGATGGCATTGACAACATACTTCTTTTTTTTTTTTTTTTTTTAAGATAAACTTTTGCTGAAAGCTTTTGCGTCATGAATAATCTCAACATGAAATTCTGACTAATCTATTCTTGAAAAAGAAAAAAAAAACTGAAATTACATTCTTGTCATTAATGAGTTACAACGAGATCTCCACTTTCTACTGACATTTCACTCCGAAAGGTTCGTGCAGTAAATCTATGATATAATGTCAGCGCGAGCGTCGGCATTCTTTGGAGAATTTCAACACGAATTAGGCTCTTGTACAATTATGCGGTTATGAATAAAAATAACGCGCAGCATAATTAATATTAGCCTCTTTGGGTCGGTTCTTTCTCAAGTTTTTCTCCGATAAACTCGATTCCCCGTACACTTTTTTTTTTCAAAACGAAACTCGGCCTGCGTGCATCTAATTAAAACGCAGGGGGAATGTAATCGGATCATACTGGAACTATAATTTATGGCGAATATGCAAATTCGGATATTTCTACATACATTATTTATCTATTAACAGATTTATTTTGCACAACTTTCCTTATTATGCGCCGATTTGAGGTCTAAGTTTAATAAAAGTGTAAACTTGTGCACTGACACCTTACGATACGTCTCGCCCGAAAATTTGGACCTATTACAATAGATATTTCCAAGCGAATTCATTCTAATACCAAGCAATGTTTCAGCACCTTATTGCATTCATCTTATTGAAATTTATAATTTCGAGATGATAATTTTCTCGCGAGAGAGGACGTCTATACCTTCATCGAGGCCACGGCGAGGCAAAACTTCCGTTATCGAAGCTACTGCTACACCGGCCGTCGATTTCCTATACATCGACAAATCCCCGTCCAATTTAAAAGGCCCCGAGATTTCATTTTGATTTCCGTTCAAAGCCCCCCGACGAGAGAGACTTTCTCCTCATCCCGATTTCGTCGCAGGATTCAGAAACAAAAAAAAAAAAGGCATCTCGGCGCTCGGGGGAAAAAAAAAGAATAAACAAGCGTTAACTTGGTCGATTATCGAGCGAAATAATAGAGGGCACGTGATCTCTAAATTCCTGGCAGTGAAAATGTCGCGGTAAAAAATGCCGAGAGCGGAGCCGATCGCTCCTCTATTTTAAAAACATTCTTAGTCACAGTCCAATGGGCAGTGTGTATTCGACGTTTCAAGGCATTATATCTGTAAAGAATGCGTATTTTCAGGAAGTGATTGTGCACTTTGTCAGGCATGCCTAGCTCTCGCCGAGTTCAAGATGCCTAATAAACATTTTGCGAAACAATTTTCAGCCGGAGAATCGGACGAACCGATGTAAAAAACTGACTGAAATTACCGAGCGCTTTTGCAATTTGTACAATATTTTTTGGCGTTTAAAATTATACGATTACTAAAGCTGGCTTCGCGGATTATTAGCGATCTGAAAATCACTCGGATCCGCGCGCATATAATCGACCGCGCGAAAATCATCGTTTATACGCGCAACTCGTTCGCTCATTAAAAATCCGGCGCCTTAATAATCGAGTGAATGCCGAATGCCCCGATGCCCCACGCTCTCGAGCATCCATCAATTTTCAATGAGCCATGACCGCGCCATAAACGCAGGCCTCCCCCCTCAGCCGAAAAGTCACGCTCTCCCGGCAAATTTTCCCGGCGGTATTCCCCTCTCCCATTAAAAAAAAGCAACAAAAAAAGCAAAAGAAAAAATAAAAGCCGCGGATTTCGCTACCCACACGTTCCGAGGAGGCATCAGTCTCCTCCTCCTCCTCGGCGGTGTATCCCGGCGCTCTCTCTCTCTCTCTCTCTCTATAGGTGACCATTTTGACCGCCGCCGCGGATTATCTTCCGCTGGAATCGGGCAGGCTTTTCGAAAATCAGGCACGTGTAAGCACCGTCCGCGTATAGATGCACGAACGTCGGCGGCGGCAGCGGCGGCGGCGCGAACAGAGAGAAAAACTACTTGCGCCGAGCGGAGAGGGAGGGAGAGAGAGAGAGAGAGAAGGAGAGAGTCGCGACGAAACTTACATTCCGTTCTCACGAGCGGACGTTGACCGGCGTTTCGCTAGCACAGAGGCCGCTAGTTTGGCAATCCGCAAGCGCGAGAGAGAGATTCCCCTTCCTCCCTCCGGAGGCTGCCGCCGCCGTTGCCCCGCTCTATCCCCCGAGAACGGCCGAGTCTAGAGTCTAGCACGTGCTGATCCGCCGCGTAGAGACGAGAGCGAGAGAGGGAGGGAGAGAGAGAGAGAGAGAGAGAGAGAGCCTTGGCAGCTTTCTTCGCGCGAGGAAGTGCCCTGGCTTCGATTCGGGAGGATGTGCTCGTTGCCGGGGCCATTGTTTGCCGCCTCGCTTTGTTTGCCCGGGACTCTTGCTAAGGATGTATATCTGTCGTGAATAAGCAGGGCTCTAGGAGCGTCGGCCCGGATTCGATTAAATAATATAATTCTGGCTGAGAGCAGCGACTCGGGCGTTATTGACAGATTCCATTGGCTGGGGATTATACAGATTGCCGTTCGTTGCAGTTTACCGACGGGATAACGGGCTTAACTCTTTTGAAATGTATGTAGTCTGAACGATTGTTAAAAAAAGCTACAAAGACATATATTTTAAATATCGTTCATTTGCCACTCTCGAAAACGCACCTTCCTTCGGAACAGTCTCAAATCCGAGCGCGCAGCTTCCGAAAACGGAAATAAAACTCGGCCCAATTTCGGGACTCGAGAGACAGACGGCAGCTGTCGCGGCGCGGCTCTCGGGGCGCCTCGTCCCCGCTTTCATCGCTTTATTTCGTCGCGCGGGGCCTCGGATGTGCCTACGCACACCTCTATTTTCCTTCCGTACAACAGTCTCGCGGAGACGCGGTGATTTACGCCGATCGATAAATCCGCGTGGCTCGCGCTCGACATATTCTTTTCCTTCCGCGTAACGTACGACACTCGGCGCGTCTGAGAGCCCTCGTAAAGTGTAAAGCAGGGCCCCGCGGCGGCGCGCGGAGCTCCTTCGTGATTCCTCGTTACAATGCGAATTGTCGTAAAGGCTATTTTGACGGCTCTCGGTGCTCCCGCGAGCGGCTTCGGCTTTTGGAAAGTAGAGCGCGGGTTTAGTGCGCCGCGGCTTCGGTGCCTCATTGACTTTGCAGTTTATTGCCCGCTGTTACCTTTTGTTTATTGATTGTAATTATGGCCTCTCGGCCCCGCAGTCGATGCTTTTATCATACACGTTTGCTTAAGGCCGAAAGTATGAAAAAGTAATATATGCTAAATTTTGCAATTTTTTTTTTTTTTAAATAAATCGTTACATATTATATTCCCCGTTGTAAAGTTCAATACTAACCCTGGTAGAAACGTTAAGCAGTTTTTAGCCAATTCTTAGCTTGTTTTGTAGTTGAAAACGACAAATTGCTATTAT